>JAWZYU010000893.1:0-65000 GCA_038380435.1 Ryuthela nishihirai
ATCTGCCATTGGCGCAGGCAATGCAATGCACAGGGGTCCATTTTATACTACTAATGGGAGCTCACTCGGTTATTTTATGGCAGGGGCTATTACGATTCGTTTCGCCACTGGCCGTAGCTAAAGACGAATTTTTAACGCAGTACGGGAAAAGAGAATTTTGCGACCGAATGGGGAAGTATTTCGGTTGTTATTCGGGGGGGGGGGGAGAGGTGTAGAAATGTTAAATTCAAAATTTCAATCTTTCGACGTTTAAAACGGAGATAAATGATTTGAGGGTCTAAATCATTCTGTCATCAGCCCTGCCCACGGTCAGTAGGGGACACCGATGGGCTTGAAAGGCCGTCGTCCGTCGGATGGGACGTTAAGCCATGGCTCCATGTGCGCGAGAGCCAAAACCTGTGTACGTTAAAGAACACGCTGATGGCCTTGACGGGAAGCTACCATCTGTCTCCCAACAGCTGTTTCCAGTGGGTCTCTAATCTTCTCTGAGTCCTAGGGGTCTTTGTGACATGGCCATTTAGACATTTGTGTGCAAAAAAAGTGCCGCTCTGAGGTTAAATAATCAAACCCATCAATACAAATGGAAAGTCTCGTTAAAGCTCTTTGATTTTGAAAATAAGCTTTTTAGACGAAAATATTACTAGATATAAATTGAAGTAAACCCTTATATATTTTTAAATATTAATATTAAATAAATAAATAAATAAATAATAATAATAATATATTAAATATATGTAAATAATACTATATAATAATTAATTAATAATAAAATATTAGGATATTTAATGAGTTACGAGAAAATGAAACATTTAACAGAAAGTAAAATATTTAACAACCACGAGAATTTACCTCAAAATTTACTAAAAATGCAAATAACTGCTAAAACAAATATTTTACTAAAGCAAATGTAAATCTGGAAGTTTCTGTAACGATTTCTTTTTGCCCATTTTTTTTTTTATCTTTTTAACCATTTTTTATTATTACAGCGCCTTTTGTTAAATGTTCCATCTCCAACAACAATTTAAATATTAAACAAATACTTTTGATAATCGAGATTTGAGAGATTTGAATGAGAACTTAAATTTATGTGCATGGACATTTTTCTAAAAAAAAAATTCTTATTTTCAGAGGCAAAACAAACCAATGGGCTAAATGGCCAGGTCACAAGGACCCCGAAGGCTCAGAGAAGGAACCCACTGGAACAGCTGTTGGGAGACAAATGGTAGCCTCCCTTCAAGGCCATCCAGCGTGTTTTTTAACGTGCACAGGGTATGGCTCTCCCGCACACGGAGTCACGGTTTAACGTCCATCTGATGGACGGCGGCCTTTCTCAAAGCCCATCGGTGTCCCCTACTGACGGATGGGGGAGTTTTGCGGAGATAAATCTCAACGCTGACCCAGCTGGGACTCGAACCTGGGAATTGCAGATTACGAGCCTGGCACGCTACCGACTGAGCCACCCCCACCCCAATTGTCACAGGAAAACGTCCTGTAGACAAGAAACACTTGTAATATTGAGTTGAAAAACATTGGTTGTCCTGATTGGGATTCGAACCCAGGTTTTCCCAGAAGCATGCTAGGCATTCTAACCGTTGTCCAGTGGGTTCCCTTACCCCAGCCTTTTCCTGAACCTCGGGGTCCTTGTGACCTGACCATTTAGCCCATTCTGTTCAAAAGTGCAGCAAATAGATAATTTCAAGTTATTAAATGAAGCATCAGATGGTTTTCTGCGTCTCTCTTCTCTAATCCTTATCTCCGCAAAATTCCCCGCCCTGTCCATGGTCAGTAGGGGACACCAATTAGCTTGGAAAGACCACCGTCCGTCGGATGGGACGTTAAGCCGTGGCCCCGTGTGCGGGAGAGCCATACCCTATGCACGTTAAAAGAACACGCTGGATGGCCTTGACGGGGAGGCTACCATCTGTCTCCCAACAGCTGTTCCAGTGGGGTCCCGTCCCCCAACCTTCTCTGCGCCTTCGGGGGTCCTTGTGACCAGGGGGCATAGCGAAGAACTATGGTTGGGGAGGGAATAAAATCGAATTTTTTCCAACTCGAAATTCAAATTTTGTCAACTGATCAAACTTCCTTAGATTTTCGCTCCGGTGTGTGTGTGTGGGGGGGGGGGGGGGGAGGGGCGCTACACTTCAAACAAACTTTTCAAACTACCCATGATTATGAAAAGTTTTCTCTATTTCAGTCAACTGTCCGGAATTTCTCAATTTCACAAACCCAATCCCAATTATCACAACTCGCCGTATTTTCCAAGTGGATTCGAATTTTGCCAACTGCCCTACATTTGTTAAGTTTCCTCAATTTGACCAACACTCTTTAATTTCACAAAATAAATCTCAATTTTCACAACTCGCCTATATTTTACCAAGTGCATTCGAATTTTGCCAACTACTCTAGATTTTGCCAACTCGCCGTAAATTTTACAGAAAAAAAACCGCACTTTTTCCATCTTCCCTGAATTTGCCAAGCACTTCGAATTTTATCAACTCTCCTTAATTGCACAAGAAAGGCACAATTTTCACAACTCCCCTTATTTTACCAAATGGCTTTCAATTTTGCCAACTCCCCTAGATTTTGCCAAGAGTTTCTTGGTTTTTCCAACTCTCCTTAATTTCACAAAACCAATCCCAATTTTTACAACTCACCTGTACTTTACCAAGTGGTTTCCAGTTTTGCCAACTCCCCTAGATTTTGCAGTTTTCTCGATTTTGCCATCTCGCCAGAATTTTTACAGAAAAAAATCCCAATTTTACAGCACACCTGATTTTTGCAAAGTCACTCTGAATTTTGTCAACCCTCCTAGATATTGCGAAGCTGCCTCGATTTTGCCAACACGCCCATAATTTTACAGAGAAAAACGACTGCAATTTTTACATCTCACCTGAATTTTGTCAACTCTCCACGATTTTGCCAAGTCACTCGAATTTTGTGGGCGGGGGTGGCTCAGTCGGTAGCGCGCCAGGCTCGTAATCTATAGTTCCTAGCTTCGAGTCCCAGCTGGGTCAGCGTTGAGATTTTCTCCCGCAAAATTCCCACGGTCAGTAGGGTACACGGGCGACGGTCAGTAGGGTACACCGATGGGCTTGGATAAGGCCGTCGTCCGTCGGATGGGACGTTAAGCCGTGGCCCCGTGTGCGGGAGAGCCATACCCTGTGCACGTTAAAGAGCACGCTGGATGGCCTTGACGGGAGGGTACCATCTGTCTCCCAACAGCTGTTTCCAGTGGGTCTCCTCCCCCAACCTTCTCTGAGCCTTCGGGGTCCATGTGATCTGGCCATTTAGCCCATAGTGTGCAAAAAAGTGCCGCTCAGAGATAAAACAACCCAACCTAATCTACTTCTTGGCCATTGATCTAAGGGGCCTGGGTTCGAGCCCGGCATGGATGTATAGTGTCGCTTTTCTGCTGAGGTCCTGCCATCCTAACAGATCTTCGACTATGGCATATAAACTGAGAGGCTCCTGTCAGACCTCTGTGGCAAGCAGCTGCTTGAGGCGGTATATTTTTTTTCTTGTGGTTTACTTCTTTTATTTTCAAACACGAATAAAAAGTAGATTTAGTGCGTACCCGAAAAACTTCCACTGGGGGAAGGTTTTGATATGTTTGAGTCTCAGACGTACTTAAGTTTCTCTTTTTTTGAGGACTACCTCAGAAAATATGCAATATTGAAGCCTGAAGTGGGGTGGGGGCATAACCATTCCTCCGCCCATTTGGGTACGCCACTGTGGCCTTTCTCTGTTCTTGTGCACGTCTAATGTTCGGAAAAAAATTACCACTTTTAGTCCTTTTGGGGGGCTGGATAGGTTAGTGCGATTGTTCTGGATTAAAGAGAACCAAGGTTTGCGTCTTGGTTGGGGAACTGGTGCTTTTTTTTGTTGACTTTCTGAATCCTCGATTTTTCTTGCAAATTTCTCTCCATCGCATATGAAAGTGAAAAGCTGTTGCCAAACCTCTGTTGCAAAACAGTTGGTTGAGGTTGAATTTATTTGGTTTAACATGAATTAGAGAAGTTGGGTAGTGTTGGTTTACCTCTGAGTGGCACTTTTTTGCACACAATGAGTTAAATGGCCAGGTCACAAACAGGGGCGTAACCATGGAGGGGAGGCTCCCCCCCCCCAAAGTAACTCGGAGTTGGCAAAATTCGAAGCGACTTCGTAAAATATAAGTGAATTGTGAAAATTTGTAATTTTTTTTTGTAAAATTAAAGGGAGTTGTCAAAATCGAGGCAACTTGGCAAATCTAAGGGCAGTTTGGAAAATGGAGAGACGGCAAAATTTAGAGGAGTTGGCAAAATCGGAGTGACTTGGCAAAATCGTGGAGAGTTGAGAAAATTTGGAGTGACTTGGCAAAATCGTGGGGAACTGACAAAATTTGGAGTGACTTGGCAAAATTCAGATAAAATGTGAAAATTTGGATTTTTTTCTGTAAAATTATAGCGAGTTGGCAAAACTTAGGGAGTTGTTAAAAATCTAGGGGCAGTTGGCAAAATTCGGAGTGACTTGGCAAAATCGTGGGAGAGTTGACAAAATTCAGGTGAGATGTAAAAATTGCAATCTTTTTTTCTGTAAAATTAAGGCGTGTTGGCAAAATCGAGGGCAGCTTCGACAATATCTAGAAGAGTTGGAAAATCTTGGGGGAGTTGGCAAAATTCAGAGTGGCTTTACAAAAATCAGGGTGTGTGATGTAAAATTGGGATTTTTTTCTGGTAAATTGTGGCGAGATGGCAAAATCTAGGGCAGTTGGCAAAATTGGAAGCCACTTGGTAAAATACAGGGGAATTTGTGAAAATTGTGCCTTGTGCAATTAAGGAGAGTTGATAAATCGAGAAAACTTTGCAAAATCTAGGGCAGTTGGGCAAAACTGGGAAACCATTTGGTAAAGTACAGGTGAGTTGCAAATATTGGGATTGGTTTTGTGAAATTAAGGAGAGTTGGAAAAACCAAGAACTCGTGGCAAAATCTAGGGGAGTTGGCAAAATTCGAAGCCACTTGGTAAAATACAGGGGAGGTTGTGAAAATTGTGCCTTTCTTGTGCAATTAAGGAGAGTTGATAAAATTCGAAGTGACTTGGCAAATTCAGGGAAGATGTGAAAAGTGCGATTTTTTCTGTAAAATTTCGGCGAGTTGGCAAAATCTAGAGTAGTTGGCAAAATTCGAATGCACTTGGTAAAATATAGGCGAGTTGTGAAAATTGAGATTTATTTTGTGAAATTAAAGAGTGTTGGTCAAATTGAGGAAACCTAACAAAATGTACGGCAGTTGGCAAAATTCGAATCCACTTGGAAAATACGGGCGAGTTGTGATAATTGGGATTGGGTTTGTGAAATTCAGGATGGTTGACTAAAATCGAATAAACTTGGCAAAATCTTGGGGAGTTTGAAAGTTTGAAGTGATTTTAGTCAACTATCCTGAATTTCACAAACCCAATCCCAATTACCACAACCTCGCCCGTATTTTCCAAGTGGATTTGATTTTTTGCTAACCGCTCTACATTTTGTTAAGTTTCCTCAATTTGACCAACACTCTTTAATTTCACAAAATAAATCTCAATTTTCACAACTCGCCTATATTTTACCAAGTGCATTCGAATTTTGCCAACTACTCTAGATTTTGCCAACTCGCCGTAATTTTACAGAAAAAAAAAACGCACTTTTTCCATCTTCCCTGAATTTTGCCAAGCCACTTCGAATTTTATCAACTCTCCTTAATTGCACAAGAAAGGCACAATTTTCACAACTCCCCTTATTTTACCAAATGGCTTTCAATTTTGCCCAACTCCCCTAGATTTTGCCAAGAGTTCTTGGTTTTTCCAACTCTCCTTAATTTCACAAAACCAATCCCAATTTTTACAACTCACCTGTACTTTACCAAGTGGTTTTCCAGTTTTGCCAACTCCCCTAGATTTTGCAGTTTTCTCGATTTTGCCATCTCGCCAGAATTTTACAGAAAAAAAATCCCAATTTTACAGCACACCTGATTTTTGCAAAGTCACTCTGAATTTTGTCAACCCTCCTAGATATTGCGAAGGGGCTGCCTCGATTTTGCCAACACGTCCATAATTTTACAGAAAAACGACTGCAATTTTTACATCTCACCTGAATTTGTCAACTCTCCACGATTTTGCCAAGTCACTCGAATTTTGTGGGCGGGGGTGGCTCAGTCGGTAGCGCGCCAGGCTCGTAATCTATAGTTCCTAGCTTCGAGTCCCAGCTGGGTCAGCGTTGAGATTTTCTCCGCAAAATTCCCACGGTCAGTAGGGTACACCGATGGGCTTGGAAAGGCCGTCGTCCGTCGGATGGGACGTTAAGCCGTGGCCCCGTGTGCGGGAGGAGCCATTCCCTGTGCACGTTAAAGAGGCACGCTGGATGGCCTTGACGGGAGGGTACCATCTGTCTCCCAACAGCTGTTCCAGTGGGTCCCCTCCCCCAACCTTCTCTGAGCCTTCGGGGGTCCATGTGACCTGGCCATTTAGCCCATGGTGTGCAAAAAAGTGCAGCTCAGAGGTAAAACAACCCAACCCAACACTCGAATATTGCCAACTCCCCAAGATTTCACGAAGTCACTCCGAATTTTGCCAACTCCCTAAGATTTTTGCCAACTCACCATGTTTTTTACTAAGTGGCTTCGAATTTTGCCAACTTCTCTAAATTTTGCCGTCTCTCCATTTTCCAAACTGCCTTAGATTTGCCAAGTTGCCTCGATTTTGACAACTCCCTTTAATTTTACAAAAAAAAATTACAAATTTTCACAACACACTTATATTTTACGAAGTCGCTTCGAATTTTGCCAACTCCGAGTTACTTTGGAGGGGGGGGGGGAGCCTCCCCTCCATGGTTACGCCCCTGTTTGTGACCTGGCCATTTAACTCATTGTGTGCAAAAAAGTGCCACTCAGAGGTAAACCAACACTACCCAACTTCTCTAATTCATGTTAAACCAAATAAATTCAACCTCAACCAACTGTTTGCAACAGAGGTTTGGCAACAGCTTTTCACTTTCATATGCGATGGAGAGAAATTTGCAAGAAAATCGAGGATTCAGAAAGTCAACAAAAAAAAGCACCAGTTCCCCATCCAAGACGCAAACCTTGGTTCTCTTTAATCCAGAACAATCGCACTAACCTATCCAGCCCCCCAAAAGGACTAAAAGTGGTAATTTTTTTACGAACATTAGACGTGCACAAGAACAGAGAAAGGCCACAGTGGCGTACCCAAATGGGCGGAGGAATGGTTATGCCCCACCCCACTTCAGGGCTTCAATATTGCATATTTTCTGAGGTAGTCCTCAAAAAAAGAGAAACTTAAGTACGTCTGAGACTCAAACATATCAAAACCTTCCCCAGTGGAAGTTTTTCGGGTACGCCACTAAATCTACTTTTTATTCGGGTTTTAAAATAAAAGAAGTAAACCACAAGAAAAAAAATATACCCCCTCAAGCAGCTGCTTGCCACAGAGGTCTGACAGGAGCCTCTCAGTTTATATGCCATAGTCGAAGATCTGTGAGGATGGCAGGACCTCAGCAGAAAAGCGACACATACATCCATGCCGGGCTCGAACCCAGGCCCCTTAGATCAATGGCCAAGAAGTAGATTAGGTTGGGTTGTTTTACCTCTGAGCGGCACTTTTTTGCACACTATGGGCTAAATGGCCAGGTCACATGGACCCCGAAGGCTCAGAGAAGGTTGGGGGAGGAGACCCACTGGAACAGCTGTTGGGAGACAGATAGTAGCCTCCCGTCAAGGCCATCCAGCGTGTTCTTTAACGTGCACAGGGTATGGCTCTCCCACACACGGGGCCACGGCTTAACGTCCCATCCGACGGACGACGGCCTTTCCATGCCCATCGGTGTCCCCTACTGACCGTGGGCAGGGCGGGGATTTTTTGCGGAGATAAATCCCAACGCTGACCCAGCTGGGACTCGAACCTGGGAACTACAGATTACGAGCCTGGCGCGCTACCGACTGAGCCACCCCCGCCCCAAGAAGTAGATTAAAAAAGACAGTTATTATTCAGCTAACGCTAAATAGAGGGAGTTTTAAAAAACACATAACAAATCTCCGTCTGAGATTAAAACTTTGAAGATGAAATAAGCTTTTCATTTCGAAAACACTTCAGCTCCAAACTATCAGGCTTTGGCTCTATTTCAACCTGAACTAAATAATAACTTCCTGCTAAGATCCCACCTAAGCTATATACAATGTCTATATATATATAAAAAAAATCCCATTTCTCTAAAGCGAGAGCTTTCGCAAAGATTCTATTTAAGTCTCCATTACAGAGAAAGACAATTTCTCACAGCCACACCCGATTTTTACCGAAAGTCGTCAATCTTCTCTCTCGCTCTTTTCTCTGTTTTTTTTGCGCTTTTTTTCCCTTTTCATTTGTTCGTCTTGATTTGCCTTCAACAATTCTGAGTTACGAAGTTTTGGGCGTCGTGACTGAACCCGCTAATTAACCGCCACACATTCTTACGACACGGAGCAATGCAAATCCAGCGCCCCCGTTCGGCGACTACAAACAAAAGTAGCACGTGCCAGAGAAGTTGGGCGGAGTGATGCCAACCGCTCCATACATCACCACCACCGCCTAGGTATGGCCGATGTCAACAGGACGTCAACGGCTCGTGGCTCATCACGAGAGAAAGATTTTTTGGCAGGGGACAAGACGAAGCGAGGAAAACGTCTGTTGGGACTGGATCAGGCCTAGTGGTTGGAAAGATGCCAGATGTATGACTTTAAAACAAGCGTCAAAACAGTTTCTGCCACTATTTCAGCTGAGGCATTTTCCTGGATTTATTGTCATTCATAAAACTCTGCTGTGTTTTTAAGATAAGGTTGTCGTTTTTCTGCTGAGGTCCTGCCATCCTCTCAGACCTTTTACTGTGGCATATAAACTGACAGGCTCCTGTCAGACCTCTGTGGCAAGCGGCTGCTTGAGGGGGAATTTTTTAATTTTTTTAGATTATTTGGCCGTCTGTGGCCGAATCCCTGGTAAGGCGTGAGTAGTTACATCCCACTGTAGCCCCCCCCCCTTTGCACAGTGTTTTCCCTCCTATGACATCACCGAACACGCCCCTTCCGGCCACACCCCATTATTAATATTCATAATTAATAATTCATAAATAATTCATAATTAATTAAAAATTAATTAATCCCCCTTTATTAAAAAACCCTTTATCACAAATCCGTGGCGCCATCTAGTGTGTATAATGAGTACTATTTTTAGAAAAGCCCTCTATTTTACTCGTAATTTTCCAATTTTTGACTCCCCTTCATTAAAAAACTCCCTTATCAAAATTCCTCCCCCTTTATTAAAAAAAACCCCGTGGCGCCCTCTAGTGTATATGATGAGTACTATAATTAGAAAGCGATCAATTTTAACTGAAATTATTCCAATTTTTGTCTCCCCCTATTTTTAATCCCCCTTATCAAAATTACATCCCCTTTATTAAAAACCCGTGGCGCCCTCTAGTGTATATGATGAGTACTATATTTAGAAAAGCCCTCTATTTTACCCATAATTTTTCCAATTTTTGACGCCCCTTCATTAAAAAACCCCCCTTATCAAAAGTTCCACCACCTTTATTAAAAACCTACCTGCATTTTTAAGTTCCCCTGGTTGACTCACTTGTATTTTTAAGCCCTCTTGCTTGATCCACCTGTATTTTTTAAGCCCCCCCCTGAATTTCCTAACACCTGAAAAAGATTTTTGGTGGAGCCATCTAGTGTACATTATGAGTACTATATTAAGAAAAAAACCCAATTTTAGTCGTAATTTTTCCAATTTTTGACTCCCCCTCATTAAAAAAACCCTTATCAAAAGTTCCACCCCCTTTATTAATATGCACCCCCTCATTAAAAATCCCTTATCCAAAGTTCCCTCCCCCTTTATTAAACTCCACACCGATCACAAACTCCCGTCCCTTGACTTCTACCCTCATCTGAAATTTTCCAAGTCCAACTAAACTTTTTTGGTGGCAACGCTCATCCCCCGTTTCAGAGTGGCTGATGCAATCCTCAAAAATAATTACAAGGTCCCATATTTTGCGAATTCGACCTTCACTAGAATAAGGACTATCCTGAAGTAACTGTTTTAAAAGACTGTCCCACAGAAAATGAAAAAATGCTATTGGATAAAAATAAAGAAATTAATAAAAAAAATTAATAAAAGGAAAACGGTGATAAAATCTGATTTAAAAACAAATTATTCGTAATTATGAAAAATATTGAGGGGTAATATGGTCTGGTGACCTGTATGGGTGACATAAAAGACCCGCTTTAGAACACGCCAAGCGTTCGGAACCTTCCCCACCCCCCGGACCACGTTTTACTGACGGATGGTTTTACAATCTGAAAAGTCCTGCGAAATTAAAAAATATTCCAAACGGGGAATCACAAGGGGACCACGTTTTATTGACGGATGAATCATGGATCACCCCCTGCGCTGTCGACCACTTTGCCCCGTATCAGGCGCGATGTCTTACATGAAAACCGACTGGCACTCTTGATCGTAGTTTTCGGACTCGAAATTTTTCCAAGTCCAGAGACGGTTGCCAGCCCCTCTGACTAAACTCATATTGTCCGTGATAATAGAGACAGGGATTGCCTTCCTCGCTTGTTTTCTCTATACTATCATAAATCGAGAAACCTCGATGCTTGAGAAATGATTCATTATCAAAGATGAATAGACCTCTGTGAAGTTTAATTCTCCACACAATCTTCTGAATTAATTCTGCTGTAGATGTCTAATTCTGTCAGGATCGGGGCGGGGGTGGCTCAGTCGGTAGCACGCCAGGCTCGTAATCTGTAGTTCTCAGGTTCGAGTCCCAGCTGGGTCAGCGTTGAGCTGACCCAGCTGGGACTCGAACCCTGCCCTGCCCACGGTCAGTAGGGGACACCGATGGGCTTGGAAAGGCCGCCGTCCGTCGGATGGGACGTTAAGCCGTGGCCCCGTGTGTGGGAGAGCCATACCCTGTGCACGTTAAAGAACACCCTGGATGGCCTTGACGGGAGGCTACCATCTGTCTCCCAACAGCTGTTCCAGTGGGTCCCCTCCCCCAACCTTCTCTGAGCCTTCAGGGTCCATGTGACCTGGCCATTTAGCCCATGGTGTGCAAAAAAGTGCCGCTCAGAGGTAAAACAACCCAACCTGTCAGGATCACAAGGGATGTTTTACACATTCAATCAAAGACTTTCTCTTTTTCTGACATCTTATTCGCTAAATGTACTCATCAATGTGTCTATCTACAAAAGACACTACGCATCAGACGTTAATGACTCATCATTACACAGACAAGGTACCTATCTGGTTCAGATGTTGTGTTTAAAGACATGCATTTAGAATTAAAGACAACATGATTACAAATTTGCTTCACTTCACTATCACACAATCTTAGAGATAAACTCATTATATACCTTAATCTGCAGATGCATGCTTCTCCACAGATTCGTAAAGTTCTCATTATGTATTCTTTGCTTTGTCTCATACAATACCACTATCACACAAGATAATTAAAGTAACTTGCTGAAACACTGATTCATCTTCCACATATGCATACACACATTCATCTTCCACATATGCACATTTCATAGCACCATTTGCCGAAAAAGGTAAAATCGCAAGCATCATCTGAGACAGATTATTATTATTTTTCCATATATCTTTACAATGAATCCGTCACACTAACCTCAAAAGAGATGGGTTGAGTTGTTTTACCTCTGAGCGGAACTTTTTTGCCACACCATGGGCTAAATGGCCAGGTTACATGGACCCCGAAGGCTCAGAGAAGGTTGAGGGAGGGGACCCACTGGAACAGCTGTTGGAAGACAGATGGTAGCCTCCCGTCAAGGCCATCCAGCGTGTTCTTTAACGTGCACAGGGTATGGGCTCTCCCGCACACGAGGCCACGGCTTAACGTCCCATCCGACGGAAGGCGGTCTTTCCAAGCCCATTGGTGTCCCTACTGACCGTAACTCAACGCTGACCCAGCTGGGACTCGAACCTGGGAACTACAGATTACGAGCCTGGCGCGCTACCGACTGAGCCACCGCCACCCCCGCCCCCTGAAAAGAGATGAAATGGATAGTCTTCAGTACTATACGCACGATTCAGGTATAAGTTATGATAGCCAACAGATTAATTCTATTTCATAGACAGTAGGTTAGCACGCTCAGCTCCTGATTTAACAAAGCCAAGGTTTGAGATCAATAGTAAGACATGAACGTTTGGGTTGTTTTTCTGCCAAGATCCCGACAACCTCTCACCCCTTCTACTGGGTCGTATGAAAAAATCCTGTAACTGTTACGACAATTAGTTGCGTGAAGTCGTATTTATTTTTAAAACAAAGACACACTAATTTCGGACTCGCTAGCTACAGAACGATATATTAACTTGCTAACGTTTGATTTTAACGATCAGATAGTGTATATATCATCACTTTTTCAGTTCATACTAATAACTTCCAACTTTTAGAGGAAATATTGTCTCATTATAAGCGATTTCATACAAAGAGATACACACTCTATGCTTCACATTTAAATCTATAGAGATAACGATCACTACCCATGGAACACATCTGTGAAAAAACACGCTATGATTGGTTTTGCATATGGGACAATTCGATCAATGAAAAAATCCTTCGTCTTATGGACTTTTGCACAGTTTGGTGCACTTCTAGAATCCTAAGAGGACAATAAAATGTGGAATTCTAGATACTTTGGAAAAATAAGTTTTTGAACTACAATATTAAAAAAGTGATAAAAACTTAAAAACTTACTACAGCAAACATTTTTAATGATTGTATTAGGTCTCATTCAAATCATATGGAGGAAGGGTCAATTATATTTGCGGGGGGGGGGAGGTCAATTACTTTTGAATACGTAACGGGCCGCGTTTTACTTTCAGCAATATTAAAAAATAATTAAATACCCCCCTCAAGCAGCTGCTTGCCACAGAGGTCTGACAAGAGCATGTCAGTTTATATGCCATAGTAGAAGGTCTGTGAGGATGGCAGGACCTCAGCAGAAAAACGACACATACATCCATGCCTTATCCGGGGCTCGAACCCGGGTAAATAAAAAATAATTAAATACCCCCTTAGATCAGAAGCCAAGCGTGCTAACCACGGGAATCAGTAGCCAAGCTTGCTAACCACGGGAATCAGTAGCTAAGCGTGCTAACCACGGGAATCAGTAGCTAAGCGTGCTAACCACGGGAATCAGTAGCCAAACGTGCTAACCACGGGAATCAGTAGCCAAGCGTGCTAACCACGGGAATCAGTAGCCAAGCGTGCTAACCACGGGAATCAGTAGCCAAGCGTGCTAACCACGGGAATCAGTAGCCAAGCGTGCTAACCACGGGAATCAGTAGCCAAGCGTGCTAACCACGGGAATCAGTAGCCAAGCGTGCTAACCACGGGAATCAGTAGCCAAGAGTGCTAACCACGGGAATCAGTAGCCAAGCGTGCTAACCACGGGAATCAGTAGCCAAGCGTGCTAACCACGGGAATCAGTAGCCAAGCGTGCTAACCACGGGAATCAGTAGTCAAGCGTGCTAACCACGGGAATCAGTAGCCAAGCGTGCTAACCACGGGAATCAGTAGCCAAGCGTGCTAACCACGGGAATCAGTAGCCAAGCGTGCTAACCACGGGAATCAGTAGCCAAGCGTGCTAACCACGGGAATCAGTAGCCAAGCGTGCTAACCACGGGAATCAGTAGCCAAGAGTGCTAACCACGGGAATCAGTAGCCAAGCGTGCTAACCACGGGAATCAGTAGCCAAGCGTGCTAACCACGGGAATCAGTAGCTAAGCGTGCTAACCACGGGAATCAGTAGCCAAACGTGCTAACCACGGGAATCAGTAGCCAAGCGTGCTAACCACGGGAATCAGTAGCCAAGCGTGCTAACCACGGGAATCAGTAGCCAAGCGTGCTAACCACGGGAATCAGTAGCCAAGCGTGCTAACCACGGGAATCAGTAGCCAAGCGTGCTAACCACGGGAATCAGTAGCCAAGCGTGCTAACCACGGGAATCAGTAGCCAAGCGTGCTAACCACGGGAATCAGTAGTCAAGCGTGCTAACCACGGGAATCAGTAGCCAAGCGTGCTAACCACGGGAATCAGTAGCCAAGCGTGCTAACCACGGGAATCAGTAGCCAAGCGTGCTAACCACGGGAATCAGTAGCCAAGCGTGCTAACCACGGGAATCAGTAGCCAAGCGTGCTAACCACGGGAATCAGTAGCCAAGCGTGCTAACCACGGGAATCAGTAGCCAAGAGTGCTAACCACGGGAATCAGTAGCCAAGCGTGCTAACCCCTCAGCCACGGATGGCCAATAGTGCTCCCTAGATAAATCTCAACGCTGACACAGCTGGGATTCGAACCTGAGAACTCCAGATTACGAGCCAGCACACGTCCACCTGTTCCAACATGGAAGTAAGTTTGTTTTACGGTGAAACAGAATAAATCATAGGAAGGCTGACAATATCCTAGATAGTAGAATAATGAACTTTATGACAGTAGGATAATGAAAGCGAAATTTTTGAAGAAAGCGCCAAAGGAAATCGAAACTGTCATGCTACAGATTGAACCAATCCCAACTCAGCTCCAACTTTATAATCGGCTTAACGAGATTTCACTGTTAACTAGTCTGTGATTTTCCTTCACGATGCGGGGCGGGGGGGTGGCTCAGTCGGTAGCGCGCCAGGCTCGTAATCTGTAGTTTCCAGGTTCGAGTCCCAGCTGGGTCAGCGTTGAGATTCATCTCCGCAAAATTCCCCGCCCTGCCCACGGTCAGTAGGGGACATCGATAGGCATGGAAAGTCCGCCGTCCGTCAGATGAGACGTTAAGCCGCGGCCCCGTGTGCGGGAGAGCCATACCCTGTGCACGTTAAAGAACACGCTGGATGGCCTTGACGGGAGGCTACCATCTGTCTCCCAACAGCTGTTCCAGTGGGTCCCCTACCCCCAACCTTCTCTGAGCCTTCGGGGTCCATGTGACCTGGCCATTTAGCCCATGGTGACCTGGCCATTTAGCCCATGGCAAAAGTGCCGCTCAGAGGTAAAACAACCCAACCCAAATCCTTCACGATGATAAATCTCCCAAAGAACCACTCTTGAGCTGAATGCTGCCAAAAGAAAATAAGAGATTCCACGGACACAAATGCAATGGGAGGAAAGCAAAGGCAGTGACGAGGCTTTCCGGAAATGTGCCATTTGGTCTCTTCCGCTCGGAAATACTCTCGCCGATCCAATAGAAGTCTCCGTCTGAGCCAGGGTGGGAAGCAGAAGACGTTGAGACGCAGGGATCAGATGAGGAGGAAAAAGGGAGATCCGAGACATCCTCCCGACTGACAGGCGACAAGAGAGACAGAGGAATGCGCGAGAGGCAAAAAGGGAGGAAGGAGATGTCAGACGACGGAGACAGGATGCGGAAGTGACGTCACGCCGTCGCGTCTCCTATTGTCGTTACGGGGATCGTCTGTTGTTCTCACTTCATTTTTATCTGCCCTTTGAGGTTAAGCTAAAATGGCGTTTGCATCTCTTTTACGGTGAATAATTCTTGGATATTGGGAGAGGGTTTTTGTATCCAGGTTTGCAAGACATCCGTAAATTTACAAACAATCCGTAACAAAAAGCTAATATTTGACATGCCCGTAAAGACGATAAAAATATAAGAAATTTCCAGAAGTTTTAAAGAATACAGTAGAAATTTGTTTATCCGGAAATTCGTTTATCCGCACCAGATATCATTAGATAATTTTTCAAATTGTTTTTGTTGTAACGGTTTCTTTGGAACACAATAGAAAATTTCATACACATAATACATACACCTGTTTAATATGAAACAGATAATCCAGAACTACTTTAATCCCCAATTAATCCGGCGAATCGAGTTTTTACTAAATATATTCATCTTATACATTTCTATTTTGATTCATTTTTGAGAGCATTGTTGTCTTTTCAGTCAGAAACTTGAAAGGAAACGATAAAAAAGAGCTGTGGTCAACTTGACCAAACATCAGGAGGGCGCTTTTGTTTAATATTAAAAAATAATTAAATACCCCCCTCAAGCAGCTGCTTGCCACAGAGGTCTGACAGGTATGGTAGAGAGGTCTGATAGTAGAGGGTCTGAGAGGTGGCAGGACCTCAGCAGAAAAACAACACAAACATCCATGCCTTGTCTCGGGGTCGAACCCAGGTCCCTCAGATCAGTAGCCAAGCGCGCTAACCACTCAGCCACGGGACGGCTGAACATCAGTGCCTTACCTGGGGTTCGAACCCAGGTCCCTTAGATCAGTAGCCAAGCGCGCTAACCATTCGGCCCCGGCCCGTGACCGAGTGGTTAGCGCGCTTGGCTACTGATCTAAGGGACCTGGGTTCGAACCCCAGGTAAGGCATGGATGTGTGTTGTTTTTCTGCTGAGGTCCTGCCATCCTCTCAGACCTTCTACTATGGCATATAAACTGACAGGCTCCTGTCAGACCTCTGTGGCAAGCAGCTGCTTGAGGGGGGTATTTAATTATTTTTTAATATTGCTGAAAGTAAAACGCGGCCCGTTACATATTCAAAAGTAATTAACCTCCCCCCCCGCAAATATAATTGACCCTTCCCCATATGATTTGAATGAGACCTAATACAATCATTAAAAATGTTTGCTGTAGTAAGTTTTTAAGTTTTTATCACTTTTTTAATATTTTAGTTCAAAAACTTATTTTTCCAAAGTATCTAGAATTCCACATTTTATTGTCCTCTTAGGATTCTAGAAGTGCACCAAACTGTGCAAAAGTCCATAAGACGAAGGTTTTTTTCATTGATCGAATTGTTCCATATGCAAAACCAAGAAATGCGGCCAAAGCAGACTTAGGAATAAATGTTTGCCAGAACTGAAAAATGTTCTACATTTTATCTCTGACAAAACACAATGCAGAGTGGCAACACAGAAATCATTGCTACGTGGTTCGTCGTGTCTCCATGGAAACGACGGCTCCAGCAGACGCACTTTAGTCTTCTCGAACGTCTTTGACTATTGTGGCCATTTCCTTTTTTAATTTTTTAGCAGAGGATTACAAGGATTCTCTGAAATGTTGCTGACGATGTAAAAAGTTTATTCTTGTCACAGTCGACAAAAAAAAGTCTGTCTCTTCAAAGAATATGAATATTTTCTTCGTGAAAGAAACATGAAAGTTTACCATAAATTGAGAATTGTATTATCATGACAGTCTGGAAGCAAATAGGTTTAATCAGTTGATGCTGTTTAATTTAATGTTTTGAGTTTTAATTTATGAAATGCATTAAAATTCAACTTTTTTACGCACCTACTTGTTTTACTCCAATTAAAAAAAAATTGTTTTTGTTTGCAAGTATTTCATTTTTATAGTAGTAGTCTGTTACTTTTAGATTGGATTGTTTTATCTCTGAGAGGCACTTTTTTGCACACAATGGGCTAAATGGCCAGGCCACAAGGACCCCGAAGGCTCAGAGAAGGCTGGGGGAGGGGACCCACCGGAACAGCTGTTGGGAGACAGATGGTAGCCTCCCGTCAAGGCCATCCAGCATGTTCTTTAACGTGCACAGGGTATGGCTCTCCCGCACACGGGGCCACGGCTTAACGTCCCATCCGACGGACGGCGGGCTTTCCAAGCCCATCGGTGTCCCATACTGACCGTGGGCAGGGCGGGGAAATTTTGCGGAGAAGTCTGTTACTTAGTTTGGGTTGTTGTTGGGTTGTTTTGCCTCTCAGCGGCACTTTTTTGCACACCATGGGCTAAATGGCCAGGTCACATGGACCCCCGAAGGCTCAGAGAAGGTTGAGGGAAGGGACCCACTGGAACAGCTGTTGGGAGACAGATGGTAGCCTCCCGTCAAGGCCATCCAGCATGTTCTTTAACGTGCACAAGGTATGGCTCTCCCGCACACGGGGCCACGGCTTAACGTCCCATCCGACGGACGGCGGCCTTTCCAAGCCCATCGGTGTTCCCTACTGACCGTGGGCAGGGCGGGGAGTTTTGCGGAGATAAATCTCAACGCTGACCCAGCTGGGACTATTACTTAGGAGAAGGTCACACTCATATTATGTGGAGGACTTTTCTAGTTTTTTTATTTAGTATGTTTTCTTAATTTTCTTTCTTTTCGAACGAATATATTAATTCTAATAATTTTTGGCAAAGCTGTTATTAAAATGAAATTTCAAATCTGAATTAAAACTTTTTTTTGGCATTGGTTCTATTAAGGTAGGATATAGAAACATGGCACGACTTAAAAAAAAAGTTAAAACAGGACATAATATACATTTATTAATATAAATTACTTTTATTTGCAAATAAGTTTACAGAAATCTTATACGTAGTAACTAAGAAATAGGAGGGATTGTTTATCTCTGAGGGGCACATTTTTTGCACACATTGGCCAGGTCACAGGACCCCGAAGGCTCAGAGAAAGTTGGGGGAGGGAACCCACTGGATAGCTGTTGTGAAACAGATGGTAGCCTCTCGTCAAAGCCATTCAGCGTGTTCTTTAACGTGCACAGGGTATGGCTCTCCAGCAAACACGGCTTAATATCTCATTCGACGGACGGCGGTCCTTCCAAGCCCATCGGTGTCTCCTTTCTCACCGAGGACAGGATCGGAGTTAGAGGACATAATTCTGGAACTCAAAACCTAGGAATTTCAGCTTACGAATCTGGCTTTTTGCGGGGATGTGTTTGTTCAATAATGACACTTGATGGTACTAATTTTTAGTTCATTTGCGACGGTTTGACATTTCCTTTGCTATCAGGTTTGGAAATGACTTAATGTCCTTAAAGTGATAACCAATGGGTTGGGTTACCTCTGAGCGGACTGTTTGCGGAGACAAATCTCAACACTGTCCCAGCTGGGACTCGATCTGAACCACCCCCTTGAACCCGGGAATATCAGCTGTACCTATAAAGCCCTCCCCCACCCTGCCCCATTTCAAAAGATATCATCTAGGAAAAAAGTAATATGCAAATCGTTAACAATACTTGAAAGCAATATGTAAAAGCTTAAATTACATAAGGTAATCAATATTTGATATCGAGGTCGTTTCCTGATCAAAAATTAATAATGAACTCCCGAGTTTTGTGAAAGTGAATGACCCCTCTCCCCCCCCCCCTCAAAGTGAGATATTTTCATGACCCCGGGAGGTTTTTCCAAGTGAAAAATCTTAGTAAAATCGCCGACCTTGAGTGGGGGCGGGGGTGGTTCAGTCGGTAGCGCGCCAGGCTCGTAATCTGTAGTTCCCAGGTTCGAGTCCCAGTTGGGTCAGCGTTGAGATTTATCTCCGCAAAATTCCCCGCCCTGCCCACGGTCAGTAGGGGACACCGATGGGCTTGGAAAGGCCGCCGTCCGTCGGATGGGACGTTAAGCGGTGGCCCCGTGTGCGGGAGAGACATACCCTGTGCACGTTAAAGAACACGCTGGATGGCCTTGACGGGAGGCTACCATCTGTCTCCCAACAGCTGTTCCAGTGGGTCCCCTCCCCAACCTTCTCTGAGCCTTCGGGGTCCATGTGACCTGGCCATTTAGCCCATGGTGTGCAAGAAAGTGCCGCTCAGAGGTAAAACAACCCAACGTTAAAGAACACGCTGGATGGCCTTGACGGGAGGCTACCATCTGTCTCCCAACAGCTGTTCCAGTGGGTCCCCTCCCCCAACCATCTCTGAGCCTTCGGGGTCCATGTGACCTGGCCATTTAGCCCATGGTGTGCAAAAAAGTGCCGCTCAGAGGTAAAACAACCCAACGTTAAAGAACACGCTGGATGGCCTTGACGGGAGGCTACCATCTGTCTCCCAACAGCTGTTCCAGTGGGTCCCCTCCCCCAACCTTCTCTGAGCCTTCGGGGTCCGTGTGACCTGGCCATTTAGCCCATGGTGTGCAGAAAAGTGCCGCTCAGAGGTAAAACAACCGAACCCGACCTTGAGTGCAGTGGCAAAATGGACGATCATGGAAATAAGCACCAATCTTGAAACGATTTTGCTGAAAAAATTTCTTTTCACCCTCAGTGGGATTCGAACCCTAGTCTTCCATCAGCATGGCAGTCGTCATAACCGCTAGATCACCAGAAACTGACCGTTTTTTTTTTTTCAGAAATGTGACATATAAACTTCTGGCATGTTTTTTGTTGGTTCGCCACTGGAGCCATTCATCGTCGGGAATATTCACGTGATACTTTATTACTGAAACACCAACCCGTTTAACTAAAATTATAAATATTATGTATTAATTATGTTATAAAACGTACTATCTCTCTTGAAAATATTTGTCAGACAATCTCACTCAAATAAAGATAAAAAACCTCAGCTTTATTCGCTATGTCCGCTGCTATCTTTCTTAATCTCGGCAGAAATCTCTCAGAATCGAAGGACACGAATTTCTTCCTAGAAAAAAAAAATGCCCAGAAGGAAAAATAAGTTTCCTTACATCTTATCACACTGGAGCGGGGGTGGCTCAGTCGGTAGCGCGCCAGGCTCGTAATCTGTAGTTCCCAGGTTCGAGTCCCAGCTGGGTCAGCGTTGAGATTTATCTCCGCAAAATTCCCCGCCCTGCCCACGGTCAGTAGGGGACACCGATGGGCTTGGAAAGGCCGCCGTCCGTCGGATGGGACGTCAAGCCGTGGCCTCGTGTGCGGGAGAGCCATACCCTGTGCACGTTAAAGAACACGCTGGATGGCCTTGACGGGAGGCTACCATCTGTCTCCCAACAGCTGTTCCAGTGGGTCCCCTCCCCCAACCTTCTCTGAGCCTTCGGGGTCCATGTGACCTGGCCATTTAGCCCATGGTGTGCAAAAAAGTGCCGCTCAGAGGTAAAACAACCCAACCCAACCTGGAATTGATACTTATAAGAGTACCCAGACACGTTTGTTGTGGAGCCCAACTGGTTTCTAGCTGTTATATCTTTCGAGTACAGAGTGCACTCAGTACTAGGAGTCTCCCCCCCCCCGCCTTCGAATTGGGTTTCGGATCAAAAGAAAATGGAGGATGATTTCACTCGTAGGTGTGTGTGGAGATGATGCGGTGCACCGGATACCCATTAAAGATGTCACTCACTTTACATTATTTAAGGCAAATGAATATAATTAAGGACATTAATGACACGAAGAGCTTCAAGATTAATGTTTTTACCTGGTTTCCTTCCAAAGAGTGTGCAGTTGACCTGGACAGGGTCACCATATTTTTGGCCCCTAGACGCAAAGCTATATCCGGACTTACAGCCCTTAAATTTGAGGATCTGTTCCAGTCCCTAAAATTTAAAGGGTTGGGTTGTTTTACCTCTGAGCGGCACTTTTTTGCACACCATGGGCTAAATGGCCAGGTCACATGGACCCCGAAGGCTCAGAGAAGGTTGGGGGAGGGGACCCACTGGAACAGCTGTTGGGAGACAGATGGTAGCCTCCCGTCAAGGCCATCCAGCGTGTTCTTTAACGTGCACAGGGTATGGCTCTCCCGCACACGGGGCCACGGCTTAACGTCCCATCCGACGGACAGCGGTCTTTCCAAGCGCATCGATGTCCCCTACTAACCGTGGGCAGGGCGGGAATTTTGCGGAGATAAATCTCAACGCTGACCCAGCTGGGACTCGAACCTGGGAACTACAGATTACGAGCCTGGCGCGCTACCGACTGAGCCACCCCCGCCCCCTAAAATTTAAAGACCCTAGGCACGAGTCTAGTTTAAATTTGTCACGACACTGCCGTCGGATTAAACTTCTAGCACTTTTCTGTTACAGGCATGGTCGTATCCACGATTATTTTGGAAAGGGAGAGGGCTACCTCAAAGCGGCACTTTTTGCGAAGAGGGGTCTAAATGGGCAGTCATAAAGTTCCAAAATCTCAGAGCTGTTTAGGGGAAGGAAGGGTCCATTGTTTAGGATACAGGTGCAAGCCTCACGTCAAAGATATCCAGCGTGTTCTTCAACATGTAGAGGGTGAATATGTTTTGCTCTTCCACACGAAATATATCGCCAGGGTTTGGGACCTGCAGCCGGAGCAACTATTTCTTGCTGGAGCTGGTGGAGCCAGAGATCAAAAAGGCCGCCAAATTTTCGTGGCTCCTTCTTTTTTCCCCTATCTTCCCATTGCTTTCGGAACTGAAATTTATTTGTTTAGATTTGACAAAATGTTCCACCATATCTTTCGAACGCGATGGAGAAACTCAATGATTTATGTGCCAAATGAAAAGGGGCGGGGGTGGCTCAGTCGGTAGCGCGCGAGGCTCGTAATCTGTAGTTCCCAGGTTCGAGTCTTATCTCCGCAAAATTCCCCGCCCTGCCCACGGTCAGTAGGGGACACCGATGGGCTCGGAAAGACCGCCGTCCGTCGGATGGGACGTTACGCCGTGGTCCCGTGTGCGGGAGAGCCGTACCCTGTGCACGTTAAACACGCTGGATGGCCTTGACGGGAGGCTACCATCTGTCTCCCAACAGTTGTTCCAGTGGGTCCCCTGCCCCAACCTTCTCTGAGCCTTCGGGGTCCATGTGACCTGGCCATTTAGCCCATGGTGTGCAAAAAAAGTGCCGCTCAGAGGTAAAACAACCCAAAGCCAAATGAAAGCTTGTGACGCGGGGAGTGTAATAGGCTATATAAAAAAAAAATAACTTTCCTTGCTTTCTTTACTCCCCCCACAAAAAAAATGGCAAATGTGAAAACTATTCTTAAGCTATATCTCCAGAATGCGAAGACCGAAAGTAACAAGCTATATGTGAAGCGAAACCTCTGATGCGAGGAATGTATGTCCTAGGCTACGAAAAATTGACCCCTCATGCCTTCTTCCCCTTCTAAAGAATGGGAAATCAAAGTCATTTTACTGCATCATCGAAACGAGGGGGCCTACAGTTACGAGTTAGGTGTCAAATGAAAGCTCGTATAATGACGATCGTAGACTATTTCGAATTTTGCCCCCCACTATTCCCTTGATAAAATGTGTGTGTGTGTGTTGGGGGGGGGGGGGGGGGGAGGGTTAATGTGCTTGATGTTTATGTGTCTTATATCAAAGTTTTGGATGGTAGGTGTTTTTAACGACAAAAAGAAAATATAGACATATAGACATTTTAACCGACATAGTCACCAGGTGCCAAGAATGCATATAGTCATTTTTAACAAGTATCCACAGGTGCCAAGAACGCATAGACATTTTAAAAGGCTAACCATAGGTGCCAAGAATACATATAGACGTTTTAATAGGCTATCCACAGGTGCCAAGAACGCATATAGACATTTTAAATGGCAAGCCATAGGTGTCAAGAATACATATAGACGTTTTAATAGGCTATCCACAGGTGCCAAGAACGCATATAGACATTTTAAATGGCAAGCCATAGGTGCCAAGAATACATATAGACGTTTTAATAGGCTATCCACAGGTGCCAAGAACGCATATAGATATTTTAAATGGCAAGCCATAGGTGCCAAGAATACATATAGACGTTTTAATAGGCTGTCCACAGGTGCCAAGAACGCATGTAGACATTTTAAATGGCAAGCCATAGGTGCCAAGAATACATATAGACGTTTTAATAGGCTATCCACAGGTGCCAAGAACGCATATAGACATTTTAAATGGCAAGCCATAGGTGCCAAGAATACATATAGACGTTTTAATAGGCTATCCACAGGTGCCAAGAACGCATGTAGACATTTTAAAAGGCTAACCATAGGTGCCAAAAACCCATATTGGCGTTTTAACAAGCTATCCACATTAGGATGCCAAGAACCCATAAAAAGCGATTCTTTGTGGTGCTACAAAGTGATGCACTTCATTTTGGAGGTGACTTCTCTCATGTATTATAAGTGACTTGAGTGTTAGCGCGCTTGGCTACTGATCTACGGGACCTGGGTTCAAGCCCCGGATAAGGCATGGACGTTTGTGTTGTTTTTCTGCTGAGGTCCTGCCATCCTCTCAGACCTTCTACTATGGCATATAAACTGACAGGCTCCTGTCAGACCTCTGTGGCAAGCAGCTGCTTGAGGGGTATTTATTATTTATTATTAACATACAAGTATTGTATTCTCAGTTTTTATTTTAATGTCCTCATTAAATGAAACTTTTGTGAAGATTTCATAAATAAATTGTTTAGGTGTATCAAATTTTCGTGCTCCCCCAAATCAGTGACGAGTGGTTGTTTGCAGTTCTGAAGTTCATTTTTTAATGACATCAGATTTTGGAGAGAGAAAAAATATTTTTGGAAGCTGTTCTCTTCCTGTGTATGAATCAAGAGTTTTGAACTTTTCATTTCCCGATTTTTTTTTTTGAAAATTGCAAGGGATATCTAAATAATTTTATTTTAAGCAAAAGTATTTCTGGTTCATCTTACTGCTAATGATATTTTGATATATATTTTTTTACATCTCTTGATTTGAGTTGGTGTTGTTCACTTTGTTGTAACCGATGAGCAAATAAATCAATAAAGTTGAACTCCAATTTAGTAATTTGGACTACATTTAGATTATAATATAAATAAAAATTAAAAACTCTTACGAAAAGGGGCGGGGGTGGCTCAGTCGGTAGCGCGCCAGGCTCGTAATCTGTAGTTCCCAGGTTCGAGTCCCAGCTGGGTCAGCGTTGAGATTTATCTCCGCAAAATTCCCCCGCCCTGCCCACGGTCAGTAGGGGACACCGATGGGCTTGGAAATGCCGCCGTCCGTCGGATGGGATGTTAAGCCGTGTCCCGTGTACGGGAGAGCCATACCCTGTGCACGTTAAAGAACACGCTGGACATCATTCGTCTCCCAACAGCTGTTCCAGTGGGTCCCCTCCCCCAACCCGTCTCTGAGCCTTCGGGGTCGATGTGACCTGGCCATTTAGCCCATGGTGTGCAAAAAAGTGCCGCTTAGAGGTAAAACAACCCAACGTTAAAGAACACGCTGGATGGCCTTGACGGGAGGCTACCATCTGTCTTCCAACAGCTGTTCCAGTGAGTCTCCTCCCCCAACCTTCTCCGAGTCTTCGGGGTCCATGTCACCTGGCCATTTAGCCCATGGTGTGCAAAAAAAGTGCCGCAAAGAGGTAAAACAACCCAACTCTTACGAAATATGAAGCTATATTAAAAAATTAGTTGAAATTTCATAATTTGCCTGGAGCTGAAGCTTATAAACAGGATTTACCCAGAGTAAACTTCCAAGACCCTGGCTCCAAAGCTCTATCCATCCTCTGAAAAAGAGTCCCTTTTCCCCTTAGGGGAGTTGGGTCCCTTTCCATTGAAAAATTATCTGTGGTAGTAATAGTGAACTACTAACACGCAATTTTCCATTCAAATTATATTATCTTACATAATAGGCGTAATTTCAGGGTGGAGGAGGAACACGTTTGTCATCGATGGCAGAAATTGGCAATTTCCCCGTGGTCCCGCCCTTACACGAGCGCCAGGTCCCGAATTTGGTGGTGTGGTCCCACTTAGTTCTAACCCTGTTGGAGTAACAGATCGAGTACCTAGCAGCCGTTGGTCGGGAGAGATCCCTCGAAAAACGTCCGAAATTTCTGGACGTACCTTCCTTCGCGTACCTTGTGAATGGAGTTGCGAGTAGTACACAAGAAAGGCTACGAATGAAACCATCAATGAAGATACGTTTGGCGCCAAACTTTTGGCGGGATTTAAGGTTGGGTTGTTTTACCTCTGAGCGGCACTTTTTTGCAAACCATATGCTAAATGGCCAGGTCACGTGGACCCCGAAGGCTCAGAGAAGGTTGGGGCAGGGGACCCACTGGCACAAGCTGTTGGGAGACAGATGGTAGCCTCCCGTCAAGGCTATCCAGCGTGTTCTTTAACGTGCACAGGGTATGGCTCTCCCGCACACGGGGACACGGCTTAACGTCCCATCCGACGGACGGCGGCCTTTCCAAGCCCATCGGTGTCCCTTACTGACCGTGGGCAGGGCGGGGAATTTTGCGGAGATAAAGCTCAACGCTGACCCAGCTGGGACTCGAACCTGCGAACTACAGATTACGAGCCTGGAGCGCTACCGACTGAGCCACCCAGGCGGGATTTAAGTGCGAATGGAGTGGTGGAATGTTATGCACGCTGAAATATTGAAAATAATTTTCATAATAAAAACTGAAACGCCATTTTAAAAAGTTGTTAGATATCACTGTTCTAAACATTCTCTTTTTCCCCCTTAGTAATTTGTGTTTTTAATGTTCCTTTTACAACATAAAAGTGGCAACAGATTGACGATTACGTAAAGAACGAACACCAGTTAGTTATTAATAAACTTTTTATTTCTTAGAAGCAATCATTAATTTAAACATATTATAAAGACAAACAATGCAGAATTAAATCATAAAATGATTTGTTTTTAAGAAAAAAATATTACGTTTTAAACTTTACAGACTAACTGCATACTGTACAATTTATTTTTGCTTGTATATTAAATTTTTTTTCTCTATTTGTTTTGTACAATAAATGAGGCTCATTTGAAAGGAAGCGTAAGAACCGATTCATAAATTCTACAACTTACAACTGTCACACCATGGTTTAATCACAAGTCCGCATTTGTGGCCAAGCGAGCATAAAGTCTTCTTCGTGTTGAAATGTGCAATATATCAACAATGAAATAGAGTTGTTGTTGTTTTTTTACTATATATTTCGAAAATTTAGTTCTCGAAACTTCTCTTATTTATTCCAGTTTAATTTCGGTATCTTATGCTCCGATTTATAGAAAAAAAAAAATCGTAAATTCAGATAAAACCATCAATTTTTTTTACATTGAACGACAACCGTAAAAAAAAAATCTTAAAAAATTGAATTTTATATCTGTAAAATGAGGTAATAAATAATTCAATTCAGAATCTATAGCTGTAAATGCCTTTTCGATAAATTACCTCATTTGTCAAAACAGGAATTTCGCACTCAACAGCTCCAAGTCTTACTCACAATGCAAACATATTACTTAAGAATGAAGTCTTGAGTTCCAACTTACGATCATTAAATTATACTAAATTTTATTAAATTATTTTACTTCCTGACCGCTTTCCTTTTCTTTATGTATGTTTTTAAGGTGATCTTGCGAGGTGGTTAATATCCAGCGGGAGGGGAGAGTGGTTGATGTCCCCCCCCCCTTGAAAATCATTGATCGAAAATTAATTTATGTTGAATAATACAGATATACCGAAAATTAATGGTTTTTCCCTCAACTCAGATTAATCTTGATTTATTTTCACTTTTCTCTTTTTTAGAAAGCATATCATAAATGTGAAAAAACATTTTTTACATGTATTTTTAATAAGTTTCCCCTTTTTTTGTCGTTTTATTTTCCTGTATACAGAGTTCTATTACGGCATGGTGTACGCTTCTTTGCCATATTTTCAATTATGTTCACCTAAATATTTCTATCTTGAAACGTTTATTTTCTATTTGCCCGCTTAAAAAATTTGGCCCCTCCCTAAAGGAATTTTTTGCCCCACCCTGGAAAAATTTCTGCCGACGCCAATGGGCGCAAGATGACTGGAATTTGAAGACTAAGCAGTTGACGCTTTTTCGTAGATCATGGACAAATGATCTTGGAGAACAGATGACCCGTCAACTGGGCAGGCGCATAGTCTCCCCAATTGGCCCTGTCGCAATACCACTGTTTATTTCTTGTATTCCTATTCAATTTTGCATATCTATAAAAGCATTATAGAACACTCCAACATGACATTCAAAATACAATTTATAAGCGTTCTGGCACATTAACACATCTGCCTTGATAGATTTTCGTCTGTCTCCCAACAGATATCACTGGTTTACAAGGTTTTTATAACATGAATAATTGTAACTGCCTTTAACTATTTTTCATGTGTCTATTTCAGATCTGGCCTTAAAAAATGGTTAGCACGTCACTTTTTATGTTATTGATCATTTTGACTCCTATTAAGACCTTCCTATACCAACACCTCCAGGCAACTGGGAAGATACTAGATATTTTACTTTCTGGGGCTGGCAACACTGATTTCCAAGTGAGAGAAAACATGTAACAGTAACTTAACCTCAGACCGCCATTCTTGGTGTTTTCATTGTAGGAGGAACACGCGCTGCACGTTGAAGAGTGAATTTTGGGGTTTAAATGGCACAAAGGCAGCGTCGCGAATGTGTTCATGTGCAGAAAGCTTATATTTGAAAATTAGTTAAAAACATCCTATTTCACCAATGTTATAAAAAAAAAGTTTCAATTTGTTGTCCAGTATATCCTGCGGGTCACGTGCCCAACTCTGAGGACGAAGATTTCGGCAACCCATACCACGCCCGGAGCGTACTTCTGAAATCTTCAACTTCTGGCGTTGCTAAATCAACTTTAAATACGCTAGATGATCTTGACGGATGGTTTCCATCTGTCTCCTATCAATATGTTCACTTTCCCTACCTTCTCTGAGTTGTTGGGGTCTTTGTGACCCTGCCAATTTACCGGTGTAGTGTGCAAAAAAAGTGCCGTTCAGAGGTAAAACAACCCAAACCAGTAACCACTTAAATTAGCTTTGATTTTTTTTCACCGCGAAATTTTATTTTAAAACATCAGGATTTTCCTCTTCTCACATATTTCGTTTCTCTTGAAATTTCATCATTAAACCCCGGAACCGTCATAAAAAAAAATTGCACGATTACTACATTGCAGAGAAGAAAACAAAAACAGCCTCCAACAGATTCGAAGTACAACACCGATTCCACAAATTTCAGACTCCAATACTTTGTAGAGAATGAATTAATTCCTCGCGTTTTTGCCTTTTTTTAGACCGAGATTCGCTTTTTAAGTAACTTCTGGAGTTTTAACATAAAACTCTTTTTAAGTCTGGTTTTGAACAAACTTGCACGAGACGATGCAAGAAATCAATAAATAAATAACACGGATGCATTCTTAAAAAAAATGTCTTTTGGGCTCTCGCCGCTTCGAGAGGGACGTTTTCTAACTTAACAAAAAACATGGCGGCTCTCAGTAGGCGGCAAGTTTTGACTCGAATGTTCGGCTCTAACGATGCTTTGCGGATTCTACCGAACGAAGTCCATTCACGGGTGTCGCGAAAGGTCGGCGGCGGTCAAACATCGGCCCTGAAATCGTATTCAGTTTTCGTCACACGTTTCATCGCTGATCAAGGAGTCCTGAGAAAGCTCATTGTCCAACAGATGAACAAGCACGTACTGAACAATAATCTTTTGCAAGGAGTGGACAGAGCATCGGACGAGGATTTCGGCAGCCCATACCACGCCCGGAGCGTATTTCTGAAATCTTCAACTTCTGGCGTTGGCTCCTCTTGAGGTAGATGACGGGCGGTTGGTCTGCAAAGGAGGAAACAACAAATCAGATAGTTTAACACGTTAAGCATGGGTGTAGAGCAGATTTTTTTTTTCACTAAGGACGGGGAACTATTTTGGTAGTATTTCATTTTCAAAATATTTATAACAAATATTTTACACAGTTTCAAACATTTAAATACAGTTTCATCAATTTTTAATTACTCAAATTATGAGGCATCATGTTTTTACCTCACCGTCTTTGAACTAAATTTGGTTCAGTAAGACGGTGTGGTACGTCGTGATGCCACCACTGAAATATAGTTAATTTTCGAGCTGAGGCATTCATTGATGTCACGCCGGGCAAAGTAGAACAGCCAGTGAGACATCAGTGCTATGCCACACCATGCTGAACGTGTTAAATACAAAATTTCGACATCTAATATGTATAGACACGATTGTGAGTGATCGGCTGACGGAGGACCACCCTAATTCTAACCGTGGATGCAGAAAGGATAGTGCTCTGAAAACTGGAACCTAATCCCGGTCATAGATCTAAAAGAAAAAAAATTGAAATTTGACCTCTGATGCGTCCTTCAAGATCAATAGGAGGTTATGTAGAGGTCAAACCTTGTGCTACAAGTGCTGGAAAAGTGAAAATTAGAGTCTGGGAGTGTTTCGGAATCTGGGAAATGTTAAGAAATTTTGGATCCGGGTGGTCCTTCGACGTTAAATGGTCAAATTTAAAATAGGTTTTAAAATAGGAAGCTAAAAATAAAAAGGTCAAATTTAAAATAGGTTTTAAAATAGGAAGCTAAAAATAAAAAGGTCAAATTTAAAATAGGTTTTAAAATAGGAAGCTAAAAATAAAAAGGTCAAATTTAAAATAGGTTTTAAAATAGGAAGCTAAAAATAAAAAGGTCAAATTTAAAATAGGTTTTAAAATAGGAAGCTAAAAATAAAAAGGTCAAATTTAAAATAGGTTTTAAAATAGGAAGCTAAAAATAAAAAGGTCAAATTTAAAATAGGTTTTAAAATAGGAAGCTAAAAATAAAAAGTTCAAATTTAGATCTACCGGTGCTAGGGAGCTAAAAATTGGAAGAACTCAGAAATAAGAATTTTCAGATCCAGTGTAGCAATCAAGGTCAAATAGGGGTCGGATTGAGGGTCTAGAAATTAATCTTGATTCTTTGATCTAGAAATTAATCTTGATTTCTAGTTACTTATATTTTCAATTCGAATGATCATCTCTCATTCGTAGGGCTTGGGTTGTTTTACCTCTGAGCGGCACTTTTTTGCACACCATGGGCTAAATGGCCAGGTCACATGGACCCCGAAGGCTCAGAGAAGGTTGGGGGAGGGGACCCACTGGAACAGCTGTTGGGAGACAGATGGTAGCCTCCCGTCAAGGCCATCCAGCGTGTTCTTTAACGTGCACAGGGTATGGCTCTCCCGCACACGGAGCCACGACTTAACGTCCCATCCGACGGACGGCGGCCTTTTCAAGCCCATTGGTGTCCCCTACTGACCGTGGCCAGGGTGGGGAATTTTGCGGAGATAAATCTCAACGCTGACCCAGCTGGGACTCGAACCTGGGAACTACAGATTACGAGCCTGGCGCGCTACCGACTGAGCCACCCCCGCCCCCTTGACTGGAGGCTACCATCTGTCTCCCAACAGCTGTTCCAGTGGGTCCCCTCCCCCAACCTTCTCTGAGCCTTCGGGGTCAATGTGACCTGGCCATTTAGCCCATGGTGTGCAAAAAAGTGCCCCTCAGAGGTAAAACAACCCATCTCTCTTAGCTGATGAACTACAGCAGCTCTGTTTAGCCGTACAGTTCGTGCCAACAAACGGCTGTCCCTATCTGTCGAAGTCTTTTTCTTCCCGCATTTGCCTCGATTCGTGGAAGTTCTTTTTCTTTTTGAGATCGTTGCTTCCCCACACACTTGGAATATTGTCCCCCCATCATTTTCCATTAAGTTACATCACGCCCCAACGATGAGTTCCCTTTCGAAATCAGTCAGATCAGCATTTTTACACATATCGCACTTGACCTTCTTTTCCACCACGCCTTTCAATAGGACTTCGTAGTGATGTAAATACTTACGTCAGTAAAGAATTTTGCATACATTAGCATGTTTCATGGTATTTCATGAACGATGCAATGTCCATAATAATTTGGCCACAGCTACTTTAAAAAAAGGGGTTGATAACACATTTCGATAAGCAAATCTGAAACACTGCTACAAGAAGGTATACAAATTTGTTTTCCTACACTTCGCAACGTCCTAACTGTTGTGTTACGAACGCTGCTGGTGGATTGGAAGTGTTATGACCTTGGCCAAGGCTATCCTACCTAGACAAATGGGCGGGTTAGCTCAACTGATAACGCGCCAGGCTCATAATCTGATGTCGAGTCCTGTACTTGCTTTGAGATTTATACCCCCCCCCCCCACTTGTACACTAGGTGAGAAGGGGGACACCGTCCGTCTGATGGGACGTTATGCAGTTGCTCTTGTGTTGGTCAGTCACACCGTATGCACGTTAAAAACGCCAACATTCTATTAGCTCTTGGGATCCTTGCGAACAGGCCATTTAGTCCAATGGGTACAAGTTGGGTTTTTTACCTCTGAGCGGCACTTTTTTGCACACCATGGGCTAAATAGCCAGGTCACATGGACCCCGAAGGCTCAGGGAAGGTTGGGGGAGGGGACCCACTGGAACAGCTGTTGGGAGACAGATGGTAGCCTCCCGTCAAGGCCATCCAGCGTGTTCTTTAACGTACACAGGGTATGGCTCTCCCGCACACGGAGCCACGGCTTAACGTCTCATCCGACGGACGACGGCCTTTCCAAGCCCATCGGTGTCCCCTACTGACCGTGAGCAGGGCAGGGAGTTTTGCGGAGATAAATCTCAACGTTGACCCAGAACCTGGGAACTACAGATTACGAGCCTTGCGCGCTACCGACTGAGCCACCACTGCCCCCTCCCCACACTGGGTACAAGAAAGTGCCACTCAGAGGTAAAATGGCCCAATATAAATTAGATATATCAACTTAAGAATTTCTTTGATATGCCAGTGGGGAAAACAAATTTGATGCTACGAATAATTTTTTAACAGTTTTAAATTTTTTAAATTTTTTCTTTTTATGAAAAAAAAATATGTGACTGAAGATAAATTCTGTATCAAATCTATCAAAAAAAAAACTCTGAATAAAAATATTCGATCATCATTTAATGAACTATGGAAACGGGAATATTTAACAGCAACATTGTTATTGTATATTTCTTGCAATATTCGTCGGAATATTGCAAGAAATATTTACACCAACTTCTAAAATATGCACGACGTTTATTAAATGGTTTGAAATTATTATTAAAGTTTTAATAAACTTCTGAAGTAAATTCTCATGGCTGGCAATTCTGATATTAAACATTCAAACTTTGATAACTGATTAAATACCAAACGAATGTTACTTATATTCGAGATTAGATTTGATTAAGATCTTAATTTTAATCGCATCGTCTCATAAACGGCTTATTAAAGAAGTTACTGCGCATCTAATTTGATTCACCATTGGCATAACTTACTGAGATCTTTATTATTATTAATTTTCAGCCGGGCACCTGTATCTCTGTTTGCAATTTCTTCTTCTTACCTCGGGAAAGTCTCCAACTTGACCCACAGATCATTGAACTTCCTCTGGTGGTGTCTAGGAGGCGCTGTGGTCGAAGTCCTCAGCAAGTGCACCCCGTGGTGGAAGTTCTGCCTCTTCCGATACCGTCGCCGTCCAGCTCGGCTCATCTCTTCCGACGCTGCTGGTGGACTGGAAGGGTTATGACCTTGGCCAAGGTCGTTGTTGGAAGGCACGAAGTGGTCCGGATGTACGAGAAGCGGCGCCCCCTTGTGGCGGTGATGCAAGTGGTGGTGGAGTTTCTTTATGCTGTAATAACAATGATTGATCAGAAGATTAAAGGCGGAAAGACCGTCACTCCGAGAAAAAAAAATACCAAGAGAATTTCTCACTCACGGCAGACTACTAAAAGTTATCTGACACCTGGAAAATAATGGTAATTTTTTGAATTTTCGGCATCGAACAATAATACAATGACTTGCTTTGGTTAGGGAGGAAGGCAAGGCGCGTGAAAAAAAAGTTCCTTTCCCCCCTCCCCCTAGCAATGGCGCTGAACACAATTGATAGAACTTGCTGAAAACTTAATTCACGTGGTTTGAATACTATTTAATGTCTCATATTAAAATTATTGTACAAGTGCATTGCTTAAATTTATTTTGCGTTTCAAAAGTCACTATATATGACATAAAAATATTGGATTATCAAAGAAAAATAAGGGATACACGCTAAATAAGAGTAAGGTGGCGTTACCATGACAAGTTGAAGACTTTAAAAAAAAATAACCCCCTCAAGCAGCTGCGTGCCACAGAGGTTCTGACAGGAGCCTGTCAGTTCAATACGCCATAGAGAAGAATCTGAGAGAAAGGCGAGACCTCAGTAGGGTTGGGTTGTTTTACCTCTGAGCGGCACTTTTTTTGCACACCATGGGCTAAATGGCCAGGTCACATGGACCCCGAAGGCTCAGAGAAGTTTGGGGAAGGGGACCCACTGGAACAGCTGTTGGGAGACAGATGGTAGCCTCCCGTCAAGGCCATCCAGCGTGTTCTTTAACGTGCACAGGGTATGGCTCTCCCGCACACGGGGCCACGGCTTAACGTCCCATCCGACGGACGGCGGCATTTCCAAGCCCATCGGTGTCCCCTACTGACCGTGGGCAGGGCGGGGAATTTTGCGGAGATAAATCTCAACGCTGACCCAGCTGGGACTCGAACCTGGGAACTACAGATTACGAGCCTGGCGCGCTACCGACTGAGCCACCCCCGCTCCCCTAAATATGATTGGTCGAGATAGTTATCTAAAAATAAATTTAGTAGTTCAATGTATTTTATTATATACCTTTTTATAATAAAGAGCCCTTATTTTAAAATTAAAATTAAATTAGTTTTCTCCAAGTAAGTGAATTTTTTTCCTTCTTAAGAGAAATATTATTTAATCATTTACAATTAATTACTAGTTTTTACAGATAACTAACTACCAGTTAGTCTAATTTTTAAATCAGAATTAATTTCATCTCCCGAATTCAGACGTTATTTTGATAATAGTAGTCTAATCTCAAACCGTCCTGTGGCCGCTTGGCTATTGATCTAAGGGACCTGGGTTCGAGCCCCGGGTAAGGCATAGACGTATGTGTCATTTTTCTGCTGAGGTCCTGCCATCCTCACAGACATTCTATAGTGGCATAAAAACTGACAGGCTCCTGTCAAACTTCTGTAGCAAGCAGCTGCTCGAGGGGGCATTTATTTTATTTTGTCTCCTGCAGATAAGCAGATGCTTTGCGGGTCATCTGTTTAAACTTTTGTGCAATTAATATGAATAAAGATGATTATTATTATAGTATTAATCCATTCCGAATCAATTATTTAATTTTTCTATTGCACAAATCTCTGTATTATTAAAAAAAATAAATACCCCCTCAAGCAGCTGCTTGCCACAGAGGTCTGACAGGAGCCTGTCAGTTTATATGCCATAGTAGAAGGTCTAAGAGGATGGCAGGACCTCAGCAGAAAAACGACACAAACAGCCATGCCTTACCCGGGTCTCGAACCCAGGTCCCTTAGATCAGTAGCCAAGCGCGCTAACCACTCGGCCATGGGACGGACACACCATTCCCACGCCGGGAATCGAACCCGGGCCTCCTGGGTGAAATGCCAGGTATCCTAGCTCTCTCTAACAGTTTTGTCTGCCTCTTCGTTTCCATAGTGATATTAGGAACCCATGGAAACGAAGACGATATTCCCAGGTTCGACTCTCAATTGCACCTGCACTGAAAGCACTTGTCAGACTTCTTTATCAAGCAACTGCTTCAGTGGTAATTTATTTGCTTATTTCTGCTGTGGTTGTTACCTTCCTCACAGATTTCTACGGCGTATTAAAACTGACAGAATCACGTCGGATCTCTGCAGAAAGCAGTTGCGTGAAGGGTAATTTTGTTTAAAAATAAAATCTGAAAAGCTCTAGTTTTCTCCGTCGTCCGTCCCGTTGCCGAGTGGTTAGCGCGTTTGGCTACTGATTTAAGAGACCTGGGTTCGACCCCCAGACAAGGGGGGCGGGGGTGGCTCAGTCGGTAGCGCGCCAGGCTCGTAATCTGTATGTCGGGCACTATATCCTCAGGTGTCCGATCACAGAGGGGTTCGCTAACGAACTCAGGGACTCCCAAGCGATCAATGAGGTAGCAGGCGAACTGGTCTCAGTGTCCATTGAGAGTGCCCGTGTCAGGGCACACTTGAGGGACATAGGCTGGCTCGTCTGCCAGCTTCGGGACTCTCTCCTTTGAGGTCCGTGGCTGCTGTCTCTCTTTGACTTATCTTCCTACTTTCTCCCCGGGCTGCACCCCGCACTCAGCACCCCCTTTAACACCACCCATACTCCAGGTGGTCTCCCCTGAGACAAACTTCATCTTCTACTTCCAGGCCTCTAGTTGCTATGCACGTGTAGTATCGTGAGACGGAGCACGTGCTTTCCCCATGGGGAGTGGGTCCTTCGGGACCCACTCCCCACCCCGTATTAACCAGAGTTCCCAGGTTCGAGTCCCAGCTGGGTCAGCGTTGAGATTTATCTCCGCAAAATTCCCCGCCCTGCTCATGGTCAGTAGGGGACACCGATGGGCTTGGAAAGGCCGCCGTCCGTCGGATGGGACGTTAAGCCGTGGCCCCATGTGTGGGAGAGCCATACCCTGTGCACGTTAAAGAACACGCTGGATGGCCTTGACGGGAGGCTACCATCTGTCTCCCAACAGCTGTTCCAGTGGGTCCCCTCCCCCAACCTTCTCTGAGCCTTCGGGGTCCATGTGACCTGGCCATTTAGCCCATGGTGTGCAAAAAAGTGCCGCTCAGAGGTAAAACAACCCAGACAAGGCATGGACGTTTGTGTTGTTTTTCTGCTGAGGTCCTGCCATCCTCACAGACCTTCTACTATGGTATATAAATTGACAGGCTCCTGTCAGACTTCTATAGCAAGCAGCTGATTGAGGGGGTATTTTTTTTTAATTTATTACCAGGAAAGAAATATTAGAGCCAGATTTGAGAGTTTGTGAATGCGCTGTGAAGCTATAGTCCCATTTCTAACGTAGTCTCCCTTGTAGTTGTTTTTGCAGCATGCACGTGAAAGGAAGGAAAAGCAATGAGACATTATCGAGAAAGAAAATTGTGTCTGCCAAAACTTACTAATGTTCACTTTTTTTATTTTGAATAACATATTAATGTTCTCATTTTATGATTTAAATTACTTATTTATATTCACTTTTTATGTTATTATTCATTAATGTTAACTATAGTTTTTTAATTTCAGTGGTGATCCAAGCACAACAGAATATGGGTGTCAGCACTCCTGGATATGTAAAAATCCTCATATTTCGCCGTTAAATTATAAACGCTGCCGAAGTATAATTTTTTTAATTGTGAACAAATAAGAAATAATTCTAATCAGTACCTTACATGGACTTCGGCGGAAAATTTTTTCGGGGGGGGGGGGGGGGGAGGTCAAAATGTCTTCAGGGTGGAGCAAAATTTTACCAGGGGGAGGGGGTTAAAAAGTTAGGAATACAGCAATCATGAAAAATTAAACCAAAAAGAAGGAAAACTTATTAAACTGAAAATACAAGTAAGAAAACGTTTTTTCGTGTTAATAAATAAAAAATAATGATATGCTTTCGGAAACAAAAGAAAACCTAAAAAAAAATTACATTTCGTGCCGACGGGTTAGCGCGCTTAGCTGCTGATCTACGGGACCTGGGTTCGAGCCCCGGGTAAGGCATGGATGTTTGTGGTGATTTTCTGCTGAGGTCCTGCCATCCTCACAGACCTACTATGGCATATAAACTGAAAGGCTCCTGTCAGACCTCTGTGGCAAGCAGCTGCTTGAGGGGGTATAAGGAAGAAAACATTAATTTTTGGTGTATTATTCAATATAAATTAAATTTTCAATCATTTTTTTCCCAATGGGGGCAACTGTCCCTCTTGTCCCAAGCTTCACCACACCCTTTACCGACACCCAATGGTACCATAAAAATACATTTTTACATTTTCTTGCTTTTTAATCCCAGAAACATAATTTTAATTACATCAGTTCTAGCTTCTTTTTCTTTATGATGCAAAACAATTTGTAAGCCTAATACTCCGAAATAGCGCCCCGGTGGCCGAGTGGTCAACAAGACCTGGGTTCAAGCCCCGGGTAGGACATGGATGTTTATGCTGTTTTTCTGCTGAAGTTCCACCATCCTGACAAATGTTCTCTATGGCGAACTAAGCTGACAGGCTGCTTAAGGAGTAATTTATTTACTTTTTATAGTAAGAAAACCTCCTAGTTCTAAATAGGTGTGGGGCGGGGGTGGCTCAGTCGGTAGCGCGTAATCTGTAGTTCCCAGGTTCGAGTACCAGCTGGGTTTGGGGCGGGGGTGGCTCAGTCGGTAGCGCGCCAGGCTCGTAATCTGTAGTTCCCAGGTTCGAGTCCCAGCTTTGTCAGCGTTGAGATTTATCTCCGCAAAATTTCCCCGCCCTGCCCACGGTCAGTAGGGGACACCGATGGGCTTGAAAAGGCCGCCGTCCGTCGGATGGGACGTTAAGCCGTGGCCCCGTGTTGGGAGAGCCATAACCTGTGCACGTTAAAGAACACGCTGGATGGCCTTGACGTGAGGCTACCATCTGTCTCCCAACAGCTGTTCCAGTGGGTCCCCTCCCCCAACCTTCTCTGAGCCTTCGGGGTCCTTGTGGCCTGGCCATTTAGAACATGGTGTGCAAAAAAGTGCCGCTCAGAGGTAAAACAATCCAATCCCAGCTGGGTCAGCGTTGAGATTTATCTCCGCAAAATTCCCCGCCCTGCCCACGGTCAGTAGGGGACACCGATGGGCTTGGAAAGACCGCCGTCCGTCGGATGGAACGTTAAGCCGTGGCCCCGTGTGCGGGAGAGCCATACTCTGTGCACGTTAAAGAACACACTGGATGGCCTTGACGGGAGGCTACCATCTGTTTCCCAACAGCTGCTCCAGTGGATCTCCTCCCCCAACCTTCTCTGAGCCTTCGGGGTCCATGTGACCTGGCCATTTAGCCCATTGTGTGCAAAAAAGTGCCGCTCAGAGGTAAAACAACCCAACCTAAATAGGTGTTTTTGTTGTGAAAATCTTATCTTCCAATCAAATCCTCTCTTTCTCGATCGCTTGGTAAAATATTTAATACAAGCATTTAGCCCCGGGTAAAGCACGGATGTTTGTGTTGTTTCTCTGCTGAGGTCTCGCCTTCCTTAGCAGCTGCTTCAGGGATATTTATTTTCTTTTTTTCATTTATTTAGAAATAATTTGTGCATGAGCACAAACAACTTGTTTACAAACAACAAAAAAACTATTAAACTTATTATCAAATTAAGAACAAATTTAGAAAAATCTCTATCGTCTATTTTATGTGAGGAAAAGTTGCCGTATTCGGTTGTCAAAATCACTATAACGTTTTTATTTTGCCAGTGAATCTGTTTCGCCATGACGAGAGACTCATCTCTCCAGTGGGTTCCCTTCCCCCAATCTTCCCTTGGCAGTGCGCACTCAAGCTGCAGCTCACAATCATCTCTTCATCGTTTTCTCGTCATCTTTAAAAACGATTCTGACAAAAGATGGGAACAAAACACGCCCAGCATCCGAGATAAAAACACCTTTTCGTACGCACTTTACACAAGTTGGAATTATTATCCTGCGGAAGAGAAAGAACCGCAGCCGACAGAAGAAATCAGATCTACGCATTTGTTAGAACGAAAGAAAATCCTGATGAAGCGTCGGGTGGCTAGTCGCACCTGACGACGAACAACTTGTCCCTTCACTTTCGAGTTGACGATCGAGGCCAATCGACGAAGCCAGTCAACCTACGGAACTTGTGCAGTAGCAGAAGGGACCGCGCGGGCGGCGCCGATCAAAAGTTTATGATTGATCGCGGCCTCGACCTCCGTGACCTCGCTATCTGCGGCGGTCGCACGAGAGCGTTCAGAACCCGTCAGGTCGGTTACAGTCGGCAACATCAAAGTCCAGCTACGCCACAGGGGTGGCGTAAAAAGTACAGAGCAAAAGCACGGGCTCCGTTGTGCCGCATCTGCCCTCCGAGTTCCGTCATTGTACGTGATCACAATGCTCGTATTTTCATTTTTTATCCGATCTTTTTTTCTTACTCGGATGGGAGTGAGTGCACAGCTAAGGGTCCGCGGCCACACGGGAAGCGATTCAGCATTATCCAAGTTTTGAAATTTTCTGGCGACTTAAAAACCATTATCAAACCTAAACAGAAAATGACCTCACAAGAACATGGAGCATGTGCAGTAGGTTGCTCACTTGCTGATAATGTTTTTTTTTTTTTATTTTTTTTGGGGGGGGGGGGGGTAAGAAGCCAGAAAAGTTTGAGACTTTGAAAATACTAAGCCACTCAAATCGTTTTCTGTGTGGTCACACCCCGAGACGACGCCCCGCTCTTTTAAGTGTTGTAGTAAATGGCGGTTGAAGGAGCCCATGGAACGGCGCATTTGGCAGCCAATGGTTTAAGAAAAAAATCGATTTGTGTCGGATTTCTGCACAAACTTTCCTATTTGCAAACTCAGTTGGCTGCACAAGACAAGTAATGTAAGTGAACTGTCATCGAAATAACTGATGTTCTTTCAGAAAACGCTTCACATCATTTATTAAAGCTTGATCATCTACAAAGATGGATCGTCCAGTGGTTTTGTCGTCAGCTATCTTCTCTTCAACAAAATCTGTGAAGAACGTTGTCTTTTGTTCGTCTTTTTAGTTTTATAAAAAGACGAGCCATTGTTTTCATTTTGCGTGTGTCGATTTTCTGCCGAGGTCCTGCCATCCTCACAGACCTTCTACTATGGCATATAAACTGACAGGCTCCTGTCAGACCTCTGTGGCAAGCAGCTGCTTGAGGGGGTATTTATTTATTTTTTATTTTATGGTCGATTACAGAATTCAGAAAAAACATCTGGAGCGTGTACAGCAACTGTACACGCTCCAGTTACCGTTCACAGCAAACCGTTCGCAGCAGTTACCGTTCATAGCAAACTGGAGCGTGTGCAGTAACTGCACACGCTCCAGTTTGCTGTGAACGGTAACTGCACACGCTCAATATTTCTGTGAGTGGGCCCACACGATCCAGGTTTAGAAATTAGCGATCTGGCAACCTTCATGTCGAAAAAGTATCCGAACACTATGGCCGAGTGGTTAGCACGCTTGGCTACTGATCTAAGGGACCTGGGTTCGAGCCCCGGGTAAGGCATGGCTGTTTGTGCCGTTTATCTGCTGAGGTCCTGCCATCCTCACAGACCTTCTACTATGGCATATAAACTGACAGGCTCCTGTCAGACCTCTGTGGCAAGCAGCTGCTTGAGGGGGTATTATTTTATATTTTCAGTTCTTCCAATGATAGTCAATTTTTTTTTGTGTTTTAAAAGGTAAATTAAAAATTACTTTTGGGTTGGGTACATATCAGCAAAACTTACTTTTCGCATTTCCATCTTCATTTACTTTGAATTTCCACCATTAAACGGTACAAAAGTCGAAGATTTTTGAAACCTGAAGCTAATTTCTGGCCATCGAGAGTGTTTCTTAGCGTCGATAAGGTATTGCCCCTCGGTGTGCAGAAGAGCAATACCATGTGCACGCTAAACAACACGTTGGATGGCATTGACACGAAGATTCTACATGTCTTCTAACAAATATGGATTGGATTCTTTTGCCAAACTTCTATGAGTCCTTAGTGTCTTTGTGACTGGACATTCAACCTATTGAGTACAAAAAAAAGTGCTGCTCATAGCTAAAACAACCCAACTTAACCCAGGCTACCTTTGCCTCTGCCCAGGTTCGAGTCCCAGCTGGGTCAGCGTTGAGATTTATCTCCGCAAAAATTCCCCGCCCTGCCCACGGTCAGTAGGGGGCACCGATGGGCTTGGAAAGGCCGCCGTACGTCGGATGGGACGTTAAGCCGTGGCCCTGTGTGCGGGAGAGCCATACCCTGTGCACGTTAAAGAACACACTGGATGGCCTTGACGGGAGGCTACTATCTGTCTCCCAACAGCTGTTCCAGTGGGTCCCCTCCTCCAACCTTCTTTGAGCCTTCGGGGTCCATGTGACCTGGCCATTTAGCCCATGGTGTGCAAAAAAGTGCCGCTCAGAGGTAAAACAACCCAACCCTTTGCCTCTGAGGTCTGACTGGATATCGTCAGTGAAAATTACCATAGAGAAGATCTGTGAAGAAGATTGTCTTGACTCCAATACGTATTGAAACACACATATCTGTAATGTTTTTTAAATCGTAGCCAAACAAAGAGGTAATATTTTGCTCACTAGGCAGATATTACTGCAATGAAATATTTATATCGTATTTACAGTAAAAAAGAACTTCAAAAATGTAGAAGAACGAGTTTACTTGCTTTAATTCTTTAAAGGAAATAGTTGTCATTTGTGACAAAAATATAACAGATTCCTGTTATTTTCGCAACAATCCAGTAATCAGAAAGGTTGGGTTGTTTTACCTCTGAGCGGCACTTTTTTTGCACACCATGGGTTAAATGGCCAGGTCTCATGGATCCCGAAGGCTCAGAGAAGGTTGGGGGAGGGGACCCACTGGAACAGCTGTTGGGAGACAGATGGTAGCCTCCCGTCAAGGCCATCCAGCGTGTTCTTTAACGTGCACACGGGGCCACGGCTTAACGTCCCATCCGACGGACGGCGGCCTTTCCAAGCCCATCGGTAAATAATCAGAAAGGATTAAGAGCTTTAATAAGCAAGACAGGATCATCAGCTTTAACAATTTCTGTTGGAGCCCAAACTGGCAGATACTCATAATCCATAACAAAAAAACACAAAATTTTTGTGCGATTGTTTCTGTTGCAAAATCAGACTTGGGGAAGTATGGGGGGGGGAGGAATCCTCTTTGAATAACGTTCATCTTAATAATCTGATATGCAAACTTTAAGCATGCATAAAAAAATCCCAAAGTAATACAGATGTGAAAAGGCTTTTTTTGCTTGCTTTTAACTCTAAATAGTAATATAAAATAAATAGCTACATAACGTGTTTGCTTAGAATTGTCATCGTAGTTTTATTTGTTTTTAAGACATAAGACTTTCAAATATGCAAAATAAAAGAAGAAAAAATATCGTTTTGTGCTTTTTTTAGGTTGTCAGGATTCCCACCTCAAGCCGTTAAATCTCTAGGATAATATGTTAAAAAGAAAAAAAAACTGTTACTTAGTAACATAACTATTACCTCATCTTCATACATCTTTTTTTTTCAAAGTACGAAGCTGTATAAAAATCCTCTTTTGACTAGAAGCCATCTATCTGTTTACATCAAACGTAATCCACGATAGCGTCGTCGCTCTGGCAACATGCTCGAGGCGAAGAAATAATGACGACACTAGCGCCACAACATGATGATACGGCGGCATCTTCTGACAGGCTCCAGCGTTAGTTTCTCAGAATAACCGAGAAACAGGAAAAAGCAGCAGGCCTAGCGAATTTGAGAACTCTCCCTCTGAGACGAGGCAAGGAGCCTGGTGCTTAAGCAACATACCCTTTTTTTGTGTGTTCGTAGTTTTATTTTGTTTCTACTTCTCCTTCTTCGCTTCGTTAGGCCTACTTTTCAACAGCTGCATTTGCACAATCTGTACTTTATACCCTACAAGAGACCAATTATATAACTCTATTTATAAATAGCGATTTCGGAAAAAAACGACAGAAGTGTTATTCGGTTATTACGGTTCCGACAGGGTGCGTTTAGATTTGGCGAGTTCACAGAGATAACGATGCGACTAGGACTAAGTATTCAGCATACGTATTTGCTGCTTGAAGACAAATTCACTTCGAATTAGGCATTATTAACTTAATTACATATTTGTTACTGTTAATGGTTTGTATAAATAGAATATTAAAAGTGCACCAATGCAGACTTAGGGATTTGGGTGTTTGACATTTGAGCGGCACTTTTTTCACACAATGGGCTAAATGGCCAGGTCACATGGACCCCGAAGGCACAGAGAAGGTTGGGGAAGGGAAGCCACTTGATAGATGCCAAGAGACAGATGAAGTCTTTCGTCAAGACCATCCAGCTTGTTTTTTAGCGTGCACAGGGATATGGCTCTCCAGCACACGGGGCCAAGGCTTAGAGTCCCATCCGACGGACGGCGGCCTTTTCAAGCCCATCGGTATCCCTTTCAGTGGATGAAGGTTAACGGAAATAAATCTTAACTTCGGCATAGGTGAGGCCCGAACCTGAGAATTGAAGATTACAAGCCTGGCTCACTTACCACAGGCTTAAGGATTGGATTGTTTTACCTCTGAGCGGCACTTTTTTGCACACCATGGGCTAAATGGCCAGGTCACATGGACCCCGAAGGCTCAGAGAAGGTTGGGGGAGGGGACCCACTGGAACAGCTGTTGGGAGACAGATGGTAGCCTCCCGTCAAGGCCATCCAGCGTGTTCTTTAACGTGCACAGGGTATGGCTCTCCCACACACGGGGCCACGGCTTAACGTCCCATCCGACGGACGGCGGCCTTTCTCAAGCCCATCGGTGTCCTCTACTGACCGTGGGCAGGGCGGGGAATTTTTGCGGAGATAAATCTCAACGCTGACCCAGCTGGGACTCGAACCTGGGAACTACAGATTACGAGCCTGGCGCGCTACCGACTGAGCCACCCCCGCCCCCCAGGCTTAAGGAGCAAGTAAATATAACAAGCCAGTGCACACTACCCATAAATATTTGGAACTCATAAAAAAAAAAATATTTCAACATTGGCAAGTACGTTGAGGATAAGATTTAGAAACGGGAAAATAAAACAACACAAAATTGTGGGTCCTTAAAGTTTTTCTTTTGGTTTTTTTCGTCCAGTATTAAAATCTCACTAGTATTTTTGTTTTCAAAATCTTTTTTCTTCATTAAAAAACACGAAAGACGGAGATAACCTGTAAGCTTTCTCGTATTTTATACAAACACACAACATACAAACCCGCTGAAAGAGTAGTCAGGTACGCTAACCACTAGGCCAGGTAGGGCCTAGTTAGTTAATCACAAAGTTTGAGTTCAATATTGCTTAAAAACTTTTTTCAATGTAAATAACAGGACTACGAGTTAGAGAGTGCTTGGGACGAAACTTCCTCAAGTCCGGGACTTTATTTGGGGGGGGGGGAAAATGACTTTAATGTAGAATCATATCCTATGAAGAAAGAATGGAATTGAATGGGAGAAGAGAATTTATCATTGAAAGAAACTTTTTGCTATAAAACTAACTAGTCAGGTAATAAAAACTGCAAGTGTCAGGTGAAATTTGTAGGGGCGGGGGTGGCTCAGTCGGTAGCGCGCCAGGCTCGTAATCTGTAGTTCCCAGGTTCGAGTCCCAGCTGGGTCAGCGTTGAGATTTATCTCCGCAAAATTCCCCGCCTTGCCCACGGTCAGTAGGGGACACCGATGGGCTTGGAAAGGTCGCCGTCCGTCGGATGGGACGTTAAGCCTTGGCCCCGTGTGCGGGAGAGCCATACCCTGTGCACGTTAAAGAACACACTGGATGGCCTTGACGGGAGACTACCATCTGTCTCCCAACAGCTGTTCCAGTGGGTCCCCTCACCCAACCTTCTCTGAGCCTTCGGGGTCCATGTGACCTGGCCATTTAGCCCATGGTGTGCAAAAAAGTGCCGCTCAGAGGTAAAACAACCCAACCAACCCAGGTGAAATTTGTAAAAGACTAATGGACAATGGCTATGGATATATATATATACACATATATATATACGTGTCACGTGACACGAATGTTGCCCGATCACTGATTTCTAAAAAAAATCAGTGAAAGGTATTTTTTCTGAATTCTCTAATCAACCACACTGTTCGGACACTTTTTTGAACGACTGTACAGCAGTACCCGTTCTCTATATTTAGCGCGAGAAAACGAAACAAAGTTAAATGAACACTTATTTGTTTTCACGAACTCGTTGACAGTTACGAATAAATAAATAATATTTGCATTCTACAACTACAACGAAAAGTCGCTTGCTTGTCAAAACTTGTTGCCAGATCCCAAATATTTAGTTGGGTTATTTTTTTTTTATTTTGCTGCGATATTATTACAATCAACAAAAAGGAACATGCATTTTTGACTTGCTAATAAATATATTTTCATCCTACTACTTGGGTTGTTGTTGTTTTACCTCTGAGCGGCACTATTTTGCACACCATGGGCTAAATGGCCAGGTCACATGGACTCCGAAGGCGCAGAGAAGTTTGGGGGAGGGGACCCACTGGAACAGCTGTTGGGAGACAGATGGTAGCTTCCCGTCAAGGCCATCCAACGTGTTCTTTAACGTGCACAGGGTATGGCTCTCCCGCACACGGGGCCACGGCTTAACGTCCCATCCGACGGACGGCGGCCTTTCCAAGCCCATCGGTGTCCCCTACTGACCGTGTGCAGGGCGGGGAGTTTTGCGGAGATAAATCTCAACGCTGACCCAGCTGGGACTGGAACCTGGGAACTACAGATTACGAGCCTGACGCGCTACCGACTGAGCCACCCCCGCCCCTTCATCCTACTACAATGTAAAGATAGATCTCATTTAACTGCTTAAGCTGATTTCTATGCTTCCAGAGCCAATGTTAAAAGAATATAACATAAATAACGATTTTTTATTTCTTAATTGGTAGTAAATATCAATTAGGCGAAAGCATTTGCTAGTTATAACCGAAATGAACAGAAAACGAAAGAAATGTTCAAAGACCACGAAAGTCGACATGTTGCCAGAAAACAACTAAAATCTGCATGAAGACAAATGATGGTCATTTTTCTGAAAGCTGCTGCTGCTGTTCCTCGGGAAAACCGTGAAAGCCATTTGCACTGCAATTAGCAAATGCAGATAACTGCTTGTGCTAGAGATGCGCCATTAACTTTCACGAGGCACAAAAAGGTGTTATTTTAATTACAAGCAGCACTACATGCAAAAAGGAAGCAAAAGCCTTAACGCATATCTTGTCAACTTTTCACTTGGATGATTTTAAGTTCGATACTAAGTAAACAGACGCCCCCCCCCCCCAACATATACACACACACACACATTTCAAGTAGCTGTATGAGATTGTAAGAGCGCCTCCGTTGCGTTAGGTTGTTTTACCTCCGAGCGGGGGGCGGGTGTAGCTCAGTGGTAGCGCGCCAGGGTCGTAATCTGCAATTCCCAGGTTCGAATCCCAGCTGGGTCAGCGTTGAGATTTATCTCCGCAAATTCACCGCCCGTCCACGTCAGTAGGGGACATCGATGAGCTTGGAAAGGCCACCGTCCGTCGGATGGGACGTTAAGCCGTGGTCCCGTGTGCGGGAGAGCCATACCTATGCCCGTTAAAGAACACGCTGGATGGCCTTGACGGGAGGCTACCAGCTGTCTCCCAACAGCTGTTCCAGTGGGTCCCCCTCACCCAATTTTCTCTGAGCCTCAAGCTACGGGGTCCTTGTGACCTGGCCATTTAGCCCATTGTGTGTAAAAAGTGCCGCTAAGAGGTAAAACAACTCAACCTACGAGCTTCACTTTTTTTCCACACAATGGGCTAAATGACCAAGTCAGAACGACTCCAAAGGTTCAGAGGATGTTGGGGAAAGAGAACCCACTGGACGGCTGTTATGAGACAGACGGAAGTAAGTGCAAAGTCCATCCAGTGTTTTCTTTAACGTGCACAGGGTGTGGCTCTCCTGAACACCATCCATAGCTCAACATCCCCTACGACGGGCGGCGACCTTTCTAAACCTATCGGTATCTTTTTCTTCACTGAGGGTTGGGTTGTTTTACCTCTGAGCGGCACTTTTTTGCGCACCATGGGCTAAATGGCCAGGTCACATGGACCCCGAAGGCTCAGAGAAAGTTGGGGGAGAGGACCCACTGGAACAGCTGTTGGGAGACAGATGGTAGCCTCCCGTCAAGACCATCCAGCGTGTTCTTTAACGTGCACAGGGTATGGCTCTCCCACACACGGGGCCACGGCTTAACGTCCCATCCGACGGACGGCGGTCTTTCCAAGCTCATCGGTGTCCCCTGCTGACCGTGGGCAGGAAGTTTTGCGGAGATAAATCTCCACGCTGACCCAGGTGGGACTCGAACTTGGCAACTACAGATTATGAGCCTGGCGCGCTACCGACTGAGCCACCCCCGCCCCTTCTTCACTGAGGGTAAGGTGGGAATTGAGCGGTGATAAGTCTCAAGACTGGGCCAGGTGGTACTCGAAACTGGGAAGTGCAGATTACGAGCGTGGTTACGCTACCGGCTGAGCCACCCCCGCCCCAAGAGCTACTCCAAATCGCACCATTCGATGAAAGGAAAGGAACCACCTACTAAACGACAGATTTATGGGAGAGAAGGAGGGTGAAGAATAACTGGTTTATCAGTGATTTATTATATATTAAGGTAAAGGAAAAAAAGAGACTAAAGCTATTTTTCTATTGAAATAATAATAAATGAACTTATTTTGAATCAAACTGACTTTCATTGTTTATTTAGTTACGTAATTGTTTTAGAAGTCAAGTGTGTCTTCAAAATATTAATAACAATAAAAGTGGAGGACTACAGAGCATTGAAATATTTACTTGGGAATTAAAAATCCAATGAAATATTAAAATTAAAAAAAAAGAAGCAAGCAAAAGTTTGTGGATTGTTTTGCTTTTTGAGTGGCATGGCCAAGCCATAAGGATTCCTAAAATATTTTTGTAGATATTCGTCAGATTCTTATTTTCCCTTCAGATAAGGGGCGGTCATCAGTCGGTAGCGCGCCAGGCTCGTAATCTGTACTTCCCAGGTTCGAGTCCCAGCTGGGTCAGCGTTGAGATTTATCTCCGCAAAATTCCTCGCCCTGCCCACGGTCAGTAGGGGACACCGATGGGCTTGGAAAGGCCGCCGTCCGTCGGATGGGACGTTAAGCCGTGGCCCCGTGTGCGGGAGAGTTGGGTTGTTTTACCTCTGAGCGGCACTTTTTTGCACACCAAGGGCTAAATGGCCAGGTCACATGGACCCCGAAGGCTCAGAGAAGGTTGGGGGAGGGGACCCACTGGAACAGCTGTTGGGAGACAGATGGTAGCCTCCCGTCAAGGCCATCCAGCGTGTTCTTTAACGTGCACAGGGTATGGCTCTCCCGCACACGGGGCCACGGCTTAACGTCCCATCCGACGGACGGCGGCCTTTCCAAGCCCATCGGTGTCCCCTACTGACCGTGGACCGTGGGCCCATCGGTGTCCCCTACTGACCTACTGGCCCTGACCGTGGGCAGGGCCAGTAGGGGACACCGATGGGCTTGGAAAGGCCGCCGTCCGTCGGATGGGACGTTAAGCCGTGGCCCCGTGTGCGGGAGAGCCATACCCTGTGCACGTTAAAGAACACGCTGGATGGCCTTGACGGGAGGCTACCATCTGTCTCCCAACAGCTGTTCCAGTGGGTCCCCTCCCCCAACCTTCTCTGAGCCTTCGGGGTCCATGTGACCTGGCCATTTAGCCCTTGGTGTGCAAAAAAGTGCCGCTCAGAGGTAAAACAACCCAACCCTTCAGATAATCTGTACTGAATAGGTCATGAACTACAAACCCACAGATTTGAGAACCTCCTTCAAAAAGAAACAAAAAGGCCGAAATGGTACGTGTACGTTGAGTTATTCGAAATAGAGAATAAATTTAAAATATGAAATTAAACTAAACCTTAAAATTATTAAAAATTATACACAAAACATTAAAATTGGTTGCGAGAAAAAAAAATGATAAGGGTTAAATAGGAGCAGCAAATCTACCGGAATCCGGATGTTTGCACTTCTCGTCAAAAGTTAAGCAGGGATCACCAAAAGGTGGATGAAAAAATAATTCTTAGATATCAATAAAAGATTTTTTAAGTACTTAGAATGTCAGACTTTCAGTTTGGAAAAACTCAACTTGTAAATTCCGTATATCCTCACACAGTCACGTGCTGGGTGGTTTTACCTCTGAGCGACCCTTTTTTGCATACAAATGGGCTAAATGGACAGGTCACAAGGACCCAGAGAGATCAGAGAAGGTTGGAGGGAGAGAACCCACTGAACAGCTTTTAAGAGACAGATGGTAGTTCCCGTCAAGGCCATTCAGCATGTTCTTTAGCGTACACAGGGTATGGCTCTCCCGCACACGGGGCCACGGCTTAACGTCCCATCCGACGGACGGCGGCCTTTCCAAGCCCATCGGTGTCCCCTACTGACCGTGGGCAAAGCGGGGGAATTTTTCGGAGATAAATCTCAACGCTGACCCAGCTGGGACTCGAACCTAGGAACTACAGATTACGAGCCTGGCGCGCTACCGACTGAGCCACCCCCGCCCCGCGCAAATATTGTATTTATTTATTGAGAGGAAGGTACTTGACTCTATTTATTCGTTCAATACTTAATCAGGCCGCTCCTACCCTTTGAAAATGCTAGTAAGGGTAATAAAGGTGAGAAAATTAACAAACTTAAGTATATTCATTGCATTTTTGAAGAATTTTTAGACTTCTAAAACGGGGTCGGGGTTTGTGTTATATTGCATTGGAAATCCAGTCTCTTGCCCCTCCCCTTTACTCTTTCCGGCTCGATTGAGTTTCTTGTTCCCTCCCCCAATTTCTTTCTAGATCAGAGCCTAGTGTTAATGTGTTACAAAAGCAGTTTTTTTGTTTAATAATCTGTTAATGCATAACTGATTTTTCCTCTTAAACTAGTCTCACCAAATGTCACACACGCAAAAAGCAATTCCCAACTTGACATTAAAGGAAAACTTCTTTCTCTGCTAAGGATGCTAGCGCGTCCCTTGTTTCTTTCTTGAAAAGTCCCTATGTCTTTACCCTTGTTTCTTTCTTGAAAAGTCCCTATGTCTTTACCCTTGTTTCTTTCTTGAAAAGTCCCTATGTCTTTACCCTTGTTTCTTTCTTGAAAAGTCCCTATGTCTTTACCCTTGTTTCTTTCTTGAAAAGTCCCTATGTCTTTACCCTTGTTTCTTTCTTGAAAAGTCCCTATGTCTTTACCCTTGTTTCTTTCTTGAAAAGTCCCTATGTCTTTACCCTTGTTTCTTTCTTGAAAAGTCCCTATGTCTTTACCCTTGTTTCTTTCCTGAAAAGTCCCTATGTCTTTACCCTTGTTTCTTTCTTGAAAAGTCCCTATGTCTTTACCCTTGTTTCTTTCTTGAAAAGTCCCTATGTCTTTACCCTTGTTTCTTTCTTGAAAAGTCCCTATGTCTTTACCCTTGTTTCTTTCCTGAAAAGTCCCTATGTCTTTACCCTTGTTTCTTTCTTGAAAAGTCCCTATGTCTTTACCCTTGTTTCTTTCTTGAAAAGTCCCTATGTCTTTACCCTTGTTTCTTTCTTGAAAAGTCCCTATGTCTTTACCCTTGTTTCTTTCTTGAAAAGTCCCTATGTCTTTACCCTTGTTTCTTTCTTGAAAAGTCCCTATGTCTTTACCCTTGTTTCTTTCTTGAAAAGTCCCTATGTCTTTACCCTTGTTTCTTTCTTGAAAAGTCCCTATGTCTTTACCCTTGTTTCTTTCTTGAAAAGTCCCTATGTCTTTACCCTTGTTTCTTTCTTGAAAAGTCCCTATGTCTTTACCCTTGTTTCTTTCTTGAAAAGTCCCTATGTCTTTACCCTTGTTTCTTTCTTGAAAAGTCCCTATGTCTTTACCCTTGTTTCTTTCTTGAAAAGTCCCTATGTCTTTACCCTTGTTTCTTTCTTGAAAAGTCCCTATGTCTTTACCCTTGTTTCTTTCTTGAAAAGTCCCTATGTCTTTACCCTTGTTTCTTTCTTGAAAAGTCCCTATGTCTTTACCCTTGTTTCTTTCTTGAAAAGTCCCTATGTCTTTACCCTTGTTTCTTTCTTGAAAAGTCCCTATGTCTTTACCCTTGTTTCTTTCCTGAAAAGTCCCTATGTCTTTACCCTTGTTTCTTTCTTGAAAAGTCCCTATGTCTTTACCCTTGTTTCTTTCTTGAAAAGTCCCTATGTCTTTGCCCGTCGACGGTATCCTTGACCGATGACTAGCCCAAACAAGAGCATCACAGGGAGGATAAGAAAGTTGCTTCATTAGGAAAGCAGTAGCCTCCTCCCTCTCACCGGAATGACCATTAACTGGGGATTAAATGAACGCTGATTCAGACAAGAGGAGGAGGACCTCTATCCTTCTCACTGATGCTTTGTCGGATTAATTCAGCGCAGAGAGATAAGCTTCCATCTTGGAAGAGATGGTGCTTCAGTCAACAGTGGCACACAACACCTCGCAGCTTTCAAGGCTCTGGTGAATGAGTCTGTCTGTCTCATCGTTCTCTTACAGAAGAAAAAGAAAAGTATTTGTGTCATCTGTAACAGCGAGGTTCAATCTTTATGATCCCTTTGTCGATTTGCGCAGTGAATACCCGCATGCACAGAGATAACTCTCGGACCAACTAGTGAAACGAGAGCTTCTATGTTGGAGTAATCGAAGATCTTAGACGAAGCTCCTTAGCGCGAGATGGACAATCCTTCCTTTCAGACAGCGGACCATGTAGGAATACATAAGTGTCGAAAGGAAGGAGACAAATTCATTGGAGGGTAAGATAACATTTAAATAAAACTTTGAGTTTTTAATCAGGTAAGGCAAACTTTCAACCTATTTCACTAATGGGTGATTCTTCAAAAATGGAAATTACACGCGACTCAGTTTTCAATAATGTAGACCACCCCTGGACCGAAAGATTTATGCACTATATCAGTGGTTCTCACGATATTTTCTTGTGACCTCATTACCGACTAGCAGGACTCATTTTTATAAAAAAAAAAACAAACTATATTTTATAGGTAAAATAAAAATGACTAACGTTTAAAACGAAATATCTCGCATATCGGATAATATCCAATCATAGGTTGCTCCTCATAAAATACACATTCTATATTATAGAAGCAGATTATTCAAAAAAAAAAAAAAAAATTCTAGTTTATTTAAACCGGAGTTTTCAAACTGTTTCTTTTTTTGGTAATACTTAAAATATTCGAATGCTTAAATAATATCATTTGTCCCGAAAACTCACACAAATCTGAAAAGTATTTGCTCAAACTTATACGAAAATTGCATTCATATAAACAAATCATTTCACATCATTACCTTTTTTCTAACTAACTTTGAAGTAAATTATTTTTAGTGCTAGCGATGTTATTCTTAACTATTTCATCTATTCCCGCAAAATATAGAAATGTTTGAAATAGCATCTTCGATTTCTATTAGCATATTATTTTCAAAACATCACAAGGATTTCTTTCTGTATCTTTTTATGCAAAAAGAAAATGTCAAAATAATAATTAAAAAAAAATAAATAAATACCTCCTCAAGCAGCTGCTTGCCACAGAGGTCTGACAGGAGCCTGTCAGTTTATATGCCACAGTAGAAGGTCTGAGAGGATGGCAGGACCTCAGCAGAAAAACGACACACACATCCATGCCTTACCCGGGACTCGAACCCAATTACCGAAGCTCAAAAACAGCTCCTCATTAAAACATCCCAGAGCCTATAACTAAAAACCTAACACTACACGAAGGGATAAATCTATAATCAACCAGCTTCGTAATCCTCGAGTCTCAGGTTCGAGTCCTAAGTGGTGCGAGGGGTGGGATTTTCCCCTAATATTTGTTCAATTTACTTATCGGTTTATCTTAACCTCCACAAGAAAAGGTATGTCACCCTTGGAAATGTTCCTTGTCTAAAGTGGATAATCACCAAATTTTCTTAATTTTAATTCTCCATTAGGGATTTGGGTTGGGTTGTTTTACCTCTGAGCGGCACTTTTTTGCACACCATGGGCTAAATGGCCAGGTCACATGGACCCCGAAGGCTCAGAGAAGGTTGGGGGAGGGGACCCACTGGAACGGTTGTTGGGAGACAGATGGTAGCCTCCCGTCAAGGCCATCCAGCGTGTTCTTTAACGTGCACAAGGCGTGACTCACAACGCTTAACGTCCCATCCGACGGACGGCGGCCTTATCTAAGCCCATCGGTGTACCCTACTGACAGTGGGCAGGGCGGGGAATTTTGCGGAGATAAATCTCAACGCTGACCCAGCTGGGACTCGAACCTGCGAACTACAGATTACGAGCCTGGCGCGCTACCGACTGAGCCACCCCCGCCCCTCTCCATCCGGGAAGTTTCGATAGTTACAATTTCGTGCTGTAGAGCCCAAACCCTCTCTACACGTTACAAACAAATTTTCTTCATTTCTATGGTTTTCTTCATTTCTATGGTTTTTGCTTGTTTCCAACAACTGTCGAGAAGATTCGCCTTGTAACCTAGTCATTAATCTCAAGGTAGGGCTAAAAGACTAATATTTAGTGGTAAAAACAACCTTAAAAATCGAACTTTTAAGAGGGAAGTGTGTACGGTATACAAAAATTACAAACTAAACCCATCCACCGAAAGCAGTGTAATCCAAAGAAAACAACCTAATATGAATTAATATTTAATTTTGTTTTAAATGTGTATATATCGATAACTGTAGTTCGTTGTATCATCATTTACTTTATGACTAGAACTTAGATCACATTTTAGCTGAGAACTGCTTAAAATTAAGTCTTGTAAGCTATTATAAAATAGTCATAATAATAAAATATTTTAATGTGTTCTCTAACCCTGCGGGCATGCCATATGCATTAGATGCCTGTAAATCTGCCTTTCCCGCATGTACTTGAGACTTGCAGTGAAGCATTGATATTTTGTATTATGATAAACTGTTTTTTAAAATAGCGTAGCCCCCCCCCCCCCTCCCATTTGTTTACATTGGAGCAAAGTACTGACAGACTACATTACTTGGAATACAAGGAAAAGATGTGTTTCCTATATGGAACGCGAATTAGTTTGAGGATATACCTAGTCTCATCATTGCTTTCTTACATTGCAGTATTACTAGTGCAATAAAAAAACGCTGAAAAGAGTTAAAATTATTTGAAACGTAATAAATAAAAATAATAAGAAATAAGATAAATTAAAAAGAAGATCAATGCTGGAAAAGAGTTTTTCTAACCTTTAAACCTTTTTTTAAAACAAATAAACGGGGGCAATGAATTCCTCAAAAATATTACTCCCTACACATATCAAAATAAGAATATATCCATGGTTACAAAAGAATGGGATTTTGACTGATGATAACATTATAAAAAATGGTTCCGATTCATCAATAGATGGCGCCACTTTTGTAACCGCACTTTTAAGCTACATTTTTGTATTGCAGAATGAACTAGGTGGACAATTACAAATACACTAAGACTCGGAAGAGGTTGGGGTGAAGAAATCCATTTGGAGAAGTAACTAGAGTGTTTCTTAACGTTCATGAAAATGTCTAAAACGAGAGGAGGAGAATGTAAAACAAGAGAATGGGATTTTCTTGGGAAGTCGGTAGCACGTCAGGTTTCTAGGTTCGAGGGGGCGGGGGGGGCTCAGTCGGTAGTGCCAGGCTCGTAATCTGCAGTTCCCAGGTTCGAGTCCCAGCTGGGTCAGCGTTGAGATTTATCTCCGTAAAATTCCCCGCCCTGCCCACGGTCAGTAGGGGACACCGATGGGCTTGGAAAGGCCGCCGTCCGTCGGATGCGACGTTCCCCCAACCTTCTCTGAGCCCTCGGGGTCCTTGTGACCTAGTCATTTAGCCCATTGTGTGCCAAAAAGTTCCACTCAGAGGTAAAACAACTCAACACTATAATATTGTCTGAAGACTTTGACTCGATATGGCACCTTTAAGTACAGACCGCGCATAATTTTACGGGATAATTTGTTCGCAAATATTTGCAAATCGATAACTGATGTATCCAATTCAATGTGCTTCTTTTAGCAGCGAAAACATTACGAAACTATCAAATTACATCGAATATCCAGTAGGCAAATCTCCATGTTTACTTGAGATTTCTGGCTAGCTTTTCCATCAACCTTTCTGGCTGCCTTCGTCATCAGTACTCACATTCCGTCACGCTTGTTAAACGAGACGGAAATGAGCAATCATCGAAGCCTTGCATTGGTCAAGAAAACAGCGGAAGTCGTCGTCTATTGTCAAGCATACAAGAGCTCCACGTGATGTTGCCATGGTTGCTGCAGTCGCACGAGCTGACCACTCGAAATCTCAGCACTACTTCCTGCGATACAAGTCACTCTCGGGTCGCACATGCCCGAGCTTGTAGACAATAGAAGCAAAGCTATTGGTGAAACCATAGAAATCGCATCTTCTTTTTCCTTCTGGGCAGAAAAATCTATTGTCATTCTGCCTTCAATTTGACTACATTGTTCGCATTCGACATCGTTTATCCATTAAAGATTTTTTGGAAACCACCAAACGTTAAAGAAATGAGATAATAAAGATATATTCAATTAGATATAAAATTCTACAGTACAAGTGAGTTGCAATGAAATGGCTGAAGAATATGATGTATATCAGTGGTTCTCAACCTTTTATGCTTCACGTAACCCCCGGAAATGTGTATGTAACTGGCGTACCCCTTGTATAGATAGATAAAACTATAGTTATAGTTTAACAATGGGAATAAAATAAAACATACATATCAGTGGTTCTCAACCTTTTATGCTTCACGTAACCCCTGGAAATGTCTATGTAACTGGCGTACCCCTTGTATAGATAGATAAAACTATAGTTATTGTATAACAATGGGAATAAAATAAAACATATATATCAGTGGTTCTCAACCTTTTATGCTTCACGTACCCTCTGGAAATGTATTTGTAACTGGCGTACCCCTCGTATAGATAGATAAAACTATAGTTATAGTATAACAATGGGAATAAAATAAAACATATATATCAGTGGTTCTCAACCTTTTATGCTTCACGTACCCCGTGGAAATGTGTATGTAACTGGCGTACCCCTTGTATAGATAGATAAAACTATAGTTATTGTATAACAATGGGAATAAAATAAAACATATATATCAGTGGTTCTCAACCTTTTATGCTTCACGTACCCTCTGGAAATGTATTTGTAACTGGCGTACCCCTCGTATAGATAGATAAAACTATAGTTATAGTATAACAATGGGAATAAAATAAAACATATATATCAGTGGTTCTCAACCTTTTATGCTTCACGTACCCTTGGAAATGTGTATGTAACTGGCGTACCCCTTGTATAGATAGATAAAACTATAGTTATAGTATAACAATGGGAATAAAATAAAACATATATATCAGTGGTTCTCAACCTTTTATGCTTCATGTACCCTCTGGAAATGTGTATGTAACTGGCGTACCCCTTGTATAGATAGATAAAACTATAGTTATAGTATAACAATGGGAATAAAATAAAACATATATATCAGTGGTTCTCAACCTTTTATGCTTCACGTACCCCCTGGAAATGTGTATGTAACTGACCTACCCCTTGTATAGATAGATAAAACTATAGTTATAGTATAACAATGGGAATAAAATAAAACATATATATCAGTGGTTCTCAACCTTTTATGCTTCACGTACCCTTGGAAATGTGTATGTAACTGGCGTACCCCTTGTATAGATAGATAAAACTATAGTTATAGTATAACAATGGGAATAAAATAAAACATATATATCAGTGGTTCTCAACCTTTTATGCTTCACGTACCCTTGGAAATGTGTATGTAACTGGCGTACCCCTTGTATAGATAGATAAAACTATAGTTATAGTATAACAATGGGAATAAAATAAAACATATATATCAGTGGTTCTCAACCTTTTATGCTTCACGTACCCCCTGGAAATGTGTATGTAACTGACCTACCCCTTGTATAGATAGATAAAACTATAGTTATAGTATAACAATGGGAATAAAATAAAACATATATATCAGTGGTTCTCAACCTTTTATGCTTCACGTACCCTCTGGAAATGTATTTGTAACTGGCGTACCCCTCGTATAGAGAGATAAAACTATAGTTATAGTATAACAATGGGAATAAAATAAAACATATATAGCAGTGGTTCTCAACCTTTTATGCTTCACGTACCCTTGGAAATGTGTATGTAACTGGCGTACCCCTTGTATAGATAGATAAAACTATAGTTATAGTATAACAATGGGAATAAAATAAAACATAGTTATCAGTGGTTCTCAACCTTTTATGCTTCACGTACCCTCTGGAAATGTGTATGTAACTGGCGTACCCCTTGTATAGATAGATAAAACTATAGTTATAGTATAACAATGGGAATAAAATAAAACATATATATCAGTGGTTCTCAACCTTTTATGCTTCACGTACCCTTGGAAATGTGTATGTAACTGGCGTACCCCTTGTATAGATAGATAAAACTATAGTTATAGTATAACAATGGGAATAAAATAAAACATATACATCAGTGGTTCTCAACCTTTTATGCTTCACGTACCCCCTGGAAATGTGTATGTAACTGGCGTACCCCTTGTATAGATAGATAAAACTATAGTTATAGTATAACAATGGGAATAAAATAAAACATATATATCAGTGGTTCTCAACCTTTTATGTTTCACGTACCCCCTGGAAATGTGTATGTAACTGGCGTACCCCTTGTATAGATAGATAAAACTATAGTTATAGTATAACAATGGGAATAAAATAAAACATATATATCAGTGGTTCTCAACCTTTTATGCTTCACGTACCCTCTGGAAATGTGTATGTAACTGGCGTACCCCTTGTATAGATAGATAGATAAAACTATAGTTATAGTATAAAAATAAAAAAAAATAAAAAATACCCCCTCAAGCAGCTGCTTGTCACAGAGGTCTGACAGGAGCCTATCAGTTTATATGCCACAGTAGAAGATCTGAGAGGATGGCAGGATCTCAGCAGAAAAACGACACATACATCCATGCCTTACCCGGGACTCGAACCCAGGTCCCGTAGATCATTAGCCAAGCGCGCTAACCACTCGGCCACGGGACGGCAGTTATAGTATAACAATGATTATTTTTACTTTGTTACTAGATCTAATGACTTTTGAGCTATCACGGTGTATCCCTAAAAATTTTACCGCGTACCCCACGTTGACAACCCTAATGTAGATAATGGCCACCACCATAGTAGTATGATTACAGCATCACGAAAAATTGATTGTGATTGGAAAATTTATATTTTTCGAGAAAAATGCATGCGAAGTTAGCATTTGACTTAATTATTTTAAAGATCACTTCGTAAATATTTGATCAGATTAATTCTAGACGTTTTAGAAGATAATTTGGAGACGATAAATTTTGTTTCTCACGCTGACGGAAAAGGCAAGTTTGGAAACTAACTTAATTTGGAATCAGTAATATCAGTTTTGTAGCCAACTGACAAGTCTAGATTTTTTTTTTTTTTTCTGATTTTCACTATGACATATAAAGTTTTTAGATTCACTTTATTTTTCCTGCTTAAATTTAACAGTCTAAGCATAGTTTGGCCAATTTCTGACATTTTTCGTAAAATTCCGTTCCGGTTTTAACTCATTTTCTTCAAAGGCCCTTTATATTGCGATTTTATAATAATAATGGGACGTTAAACCGTGGCCCCGTGTGCAGAAGAGCCATACCCTGTGCGTGTTAAAGAACACTCTGTATGGCTTTGACGAGAGGCTACCATCTGTCTCCCAACAGCTGTTCCAGCGGGTCCCCTCCCCCTAACTTTCGCTGAGACTCGGGGTTCTTCTGACCTGGTCATTTAGCCCGCTATGTGAAAAAAGTGCCGCTCAGAGATTAAAAAATAAAACCCAACTCATTCATTAGTGGAATGGAATCTAGACTAAATCTAGTATTGTTATAAATCTAGTATTGTTATAAATCTAGTATTGTATATCTCAACAGCTGTTCCAGTGGGTCCCCTGCCCCAACTTTCTCTGAGCCTTGGGTGCGTTGTGGCCTGGTCATTTAACCATTATATGCAAAAAAAATGCCGTTCAGAGGTAAAACAACTAAGGGAAATTATAATCCGTAACCTCTACTGCCTCTCCCTCACTGGTTATGCTAACTGCTCAAGAAGCTCCTATGAATTATTCCAAGTAATTTCCGCTCCAAACAGCTTTAAGATTTTAATATATTCTTTAAATAACAATATTATTTTTAAGTATATAGTAGCTTATAATACAAAGAAATAGAAAAAAAATTTAGGGGCATTCTTTTGCTGTGTATAGTTTTTATGATGTGTCAGCAAAATTCCTCCCCCCCCCCACAACCTAAATGGACTCAGGATCAAAAATATGAACCCGAACTCATCTTTGTGAGGTACGCGGAATCATAAAGTCAACATATACGCATGGAATCGTAAAAAAATTCTTAATAGCTGGAGGATATCGTATAAAAACACAATATTAGTACACGGAATCGTAAAGAAAATTATGTTATTGCCGTATTGAATAGCAAGCTGGAATGTTCGTTCTCAGAGACATACATTACCCAAATTTAACGTCTCCTAATGGTGTAATTTAAAGCTGATGGAAGAGTCAAAAATTGCGAAATTAGCAATATTTAATTAATATCTACCTAACCCAAAAATAAATTAAAAAGAAAGTTTTGCTTTCTCAGTCCGTGTGAGGGAGAAAGTTGCTGATGTCATTGGCCCGTTGACCAGAAATACTCTATAGTAAGAATCAAATATTTCTCGCATTAATGGACTGTTTCCAACATCTATAATACACGGATTACCTGTAGAAATATACTTCAACAATTATTACAAACATCTGAAAAATATTATCGCTGACATGGCGGGAATCGATTCCGCAACTCTCTAGATACATGCCAGAGCGCTCTACCCTTAAACCACGCACCAGACAGTAAAATCTTCCAGAATAAGACCTATAAATATTTCACTGGATTTGCATTTTATGGATGGATTTTTAACAATAAACGTTTGAGCGTGATTGGCCTGCTCATTAACATCTAAATCATTAGCAACAATTGGAAAAGTTGCCTCTCCTGAATTATAGATGGCGCAAGGTCCGTCACATATCAGTGAAAGATTTATAGGTCTTATTATTCTATTGATCTAAGGGACCTGGGTTCGAGCCCCGGGTAAGGCATGGATGTATGTGTCGTTTTTCTGCTGAGGTCCTGCCGTTCTATCAGACCTTCTACTGTGGCATATAAACTGACAGGATCCTGTCAGACCTCTGTGGCAAGCAGCTGCTTGAGGGGGTATTTATTATTTTTCTTATATTATTCTGGGAGATTTTAGCGTCTCATACGTGGGTTAACAGGTAGAGCGCTCTGGCTTATATTGTAGAGAGTTGCAGGTTCGATTCCCGCCGCGTCAGCGACAATTTTTTCAGACGTTTGTAATAACTGTTTACATTTCTTTAAAGTTCTGTGTTTTCAAAATTTAGGGCGCTCTAACGGTGGAAATTCAAAGAAATGGAGTAATAGGAAAATACGAATCATAACGCCTTATTAGTGCTTATCTAAAAAGACTTTTGTTCCATTTATTTCTTAAAAGTTTTATTTTCTTTAAAAAAGCTCAACACAATGACATATCTGAATAAGATCACCAAAAATACTAATATAGACGAACCAATCCCAATATAGCTTTATAGAATCGAAAAAACCAAGAACAGCTGCATGGAGAGTAAAAAAACATAACAAAGCTATAAAGAATCGTAAAAAAAAAACACAACATAGTTGAAAGTAAAAAAGTTGCTTATCCATTGCTATCATTGTTTGCTTTTTAGCGAATCCCAAACAGAAACTTCGATCAGTTTGTAAAGAATCGTAATAATACATTTTTTTTCTGCAGTTATTCCTCACCAGAATCACTGCAAGATTAAAACCATAGTCATTTCCATCCTCCGGGAAGAGAACATCCCAAGCAACATCATCGTCCGAAGAGCAGTGTCATCATCGAAGAGCAACATCATCGTCCATCTCGCATCTGAGCACGGCCCCTTCTTATCTCTCTATTACTTACATATTCGAGAGCGATCTGACAAATGAGACGTCAGGAATGACGTACGACAACGTGGCTGCGGGGAACGACGAGCCGAAAAAAAAACTACACTGCAGTCGGAAAGACAATCACGTGTGACGGGAGAAAAAACGGAAGAAACGATGGCGGAATGGAAGAGAAGAAATTGGATAAGAGGGCTTGACCTAGTTCGAAGCCAGTAAACAGGTTTGCAGCCACCGCGCCGTTTCCTTTTGCTTCTTACTGTCCGACTTAGGCAACGCAGTTTTTGGAAATGGGCAACAAAATAAGTCACGTGTTGTCCTCAAAGAGGTAAGTGGGGCCATAATCCCTATTAAAGGGCAAGGTTTCTTCGCTTATTTGCTGAAAGCATTTGCATGATTATATGTTTATCAGAAGACGAAATTTCAGTCGTTACGGTAAACAACGATAAAGTTGGGTTGGGTTGTTTTACCTCTGAGCGGCACTTTTTTGCACACCATGGGCTAAATGGCCAGGTCACATGGACCCCGAAGGCTCAGAGAAGGTTGGGGGAGGGGACCCACTGGAACAGCTGTTGGGAGACAGATGGTAGCCTCCCGTCAAGGCCATCCAGCGTGTTCTTTAACGTGCACAGGGTATGTCTCTCCCGCACACGGGGCCACGGCTTAACGTCCCATCCGACGGACGGCGGCCTTTCCAAGCCCATCGGTGTCTCCTACTGACAGTGGGCAAGGCGGGGAATTTTGCGGAGATAAATCTCAACGCTGACCCAGCTGGGACTCGAACCTGGGAACTACAGATTACGAGCCTGGCGCGCTACCGACAACGATAAATTAATTTCCTCTTACTCTTATAAATGTCTTCAACAAGACCGACAGAAAATGGTACGACTGAAGTAACTTAATCACAGAATAAACATTCCTGTCTTCCTGAATACTTCTAAGATAAGACGAACTGAATATATGGAAATTACCGATATTTTCAGTTGTGGAGTCATATAAAATATACTGTAGTATAATGTCTTACGTCTAGCTTTTCAATACCATATAACATTACCTTGTTTTAATATTAAATTTTCCGAAAACAGTCACATACATTTCATGTAGTTTAAATAAATTATTCTCAATTAAAAAAAAAAACCGAAGAATTAGAATTTTTTTTTTGCAAAGAGCAAAACATTTTGCTTAAAGTGATGGCCCTTGAATTTTTAAAATATTTTCGAGAAAAACAAAATACAACCACAGAAAACATTCCCATTAAAATATCATATATTAAAAAAGATCCCGTTCACCCAAACTATCATTAATTGTGCTCACAAAAAATAGCCTCCATTCCAGTAGCCGTAGTGTGCTTGGATGAAAGTGACCTGGGTTCGAGCCCCGGATAAAGAATAGTTGCTGTTTTACCTCTGAGTGATATTTTCGTGCATACAATGGGCTAAATGGCCAGGTTGCAAAGACCCCGAGGGCTCACAGTTCAATAGGAGAAGGGGGCCTACTGAACAGCAGCTAAAAGTTGAATGGGGACTTCCTTTCAAGAATAGGGGCGGGGTGGCTCAGTCGGTAGAGATCTAGGCTCGTAATCTGCAGTTCCCAGGTTCGAATCCCAGCTGGGTCAGTGTTGAGATTTATCTCCGCAAAACTCCCCACCCTGCCCACTCAATAGGGAGCATCAATGGGCTTGGAAAAGCCGCCGGGTGTGACGTTCAGCCATACCCTGTGCACGTTAAAGAACACGATGAATGGTCTTGACGGGAGGCTACCATCTGTCTCCCAACAGCTGTTCCAGTGGGTCTCCTCCCCCAACCTTCGGGGTCCTTGTGACCTGGCCATTTAGCCCATAGTGTGAAAAAAAGTACCGCTCAGAGGTAAAACTACCCAACCCTAGATGCAGTCGTTAATTGTTTCGCCATCTACTTGCACTTTCTCTTTTTTTTTTGCCCGCAATGAATTAAATGGCACAATGGCCCGAAAGGCTCAGAGAAAGTTGTGGAAGGGAATCAATCCATTGGACACATATGGGTTGTTTAACCTCATTTTTTTTATGATTGCAGCATTATTTTAATGCCGTATAAATAAGTGAAGGAAAGCGATATTTGAGTTAGCATTTTTTTAAAATTAAATGTGTTTAATAAAAAATGTTAAGCATTTCTCTAGCATTTTATTTTTTGTATAATGCCGTCTCGTTTCATTAAAATTTGCTTGGATTTTTCGGTTTCTTCGTCTTTAAAACCCATTTGTTTTTATTTCCTGTTCTTGTTCTTAAGTTGAGATTTATCTCCGCAAAATTCCCCGCCCTGCCCACGGTCAGTGAAGCTTGGAAAGGCCGCCGTCCGCCGGGTGTGACGTTCAGCCGTGGCCCCGTGTGCGGGAGAGCCATACCCTGTGCACGTTAAAGAACACGATGAATGGTCTTGACGGGAGACTACCATCTGTCTCCCAACAGCTGTTCCAGTGGGTCTCCTCCTCCAACCTTCGAGGTCCTTGTGACCTGGCCATTTAGCCCATAGTGTGAAAAAAAGTACCGCTCAGAGGTAAAACAACCCAATCCTTTCAAGAATATACAGCGTATTCTCTACCGTGCACAGGATGAGCACTAACCTCTATCCCGATGGCAGGTAAGGGTTAGCGGAGATAAATCTCAACGCTGAGAAATTTTGGATTTGAAACAGAGAGCTAAAAAGGAACTGATTTTTTTCTTGGTTTTCCTTTCTGCTAAGATCTCGCCTTCCTCACAGAGTTGGGTTGGGTTGTTTTACCTCTGAGCGGCACTTTTTTGCACACCATGGGCTAAATGGCCAGGTCACATGGACCCCGAAGGCTCAGAGAAGGTTGGAGGAGGGGACCCACTGGAACAGCTGTTGGGAGACAGATGGTAGCCTCCCGTCAAGGCCATCCAGCGTGTTCTTTAACGTGCACAGGGTATGACTCTCCCACACACGGGGCCACGGCTTAACGTCCCATCCGACGGACGGCGGCCTTTCCAAGCCCATCGGTGTCCCCTACTGACAGTGGGCAGGGCGGGGAATTTTGTGGAGATAAATCTCAACGCTGACCCAGCTAGGACCCGGGAACTACAGATTACGAGCCTGGCGCGCTACCGACTGAGCCACCCCCGCCCCACCTTTCTCACAGACCTTGTCTATGTTCTATTATACTCGCATGTTTCACTAAGACCGCTGTGACATGCAAGCTGCTTGATGGGTAATTAATTTTAAACCCATGAAGAGCAATTGTTTGCCGACAAGGAAAAGAATTAGGGACTGAAAGAGTTAAAAAAAAGTTGAGTTGCTCTCTCCTGGATCTGAAAATACAAAAGCGTTTGTCAGTGTGAAGTCCCACCTCAATTTCTGTTTTCACCTCCCATTTCAGGCCAAAAGGTAAATGTTACTGCCAATGAAAAGACCTTGATTGCTAGACCACCTAAATTTCTAGCACGAATGGAATATTTAAACATTGGTTTAAAGCTGTGGTTCCCAAAGTTTTGAGACCAGCGCCCCCTTCACTCTTTCCAATGAAAAATATATTCTTCATGAATACAAAATATTTTTTCCTGTACAAAACTAGTTGAAATAATGCTTACCGTCAATACAAATTTACGAATATATTCTACATCTATAAATTTCTAACATGGATATGCAAAATATGCAATCTATATTAATCTAAGGAATCTACGGAGAAACTGAACTCCCCCCCCCCCCCCCCCCCCAAGTTGGAAACCACTGGTTTCAAGTTTTGCCACTTCCCTAACTTGGCGCCCAACCAAATGTGGGAATTCAAACTTTTGACAGATTCGCCAAATACA
>JAWZYU010000894.1:0-64869 GCA_038380435.1 Ryuthela nishihirai
TGTCTCCACGGTGTCACAATTGTTAGTAAAACCTGTAAAGTTTTATAATTAAATTAATAAAACGTAGTTATTTGAGCTCAAACGAAACAGTGCAATGGTATGTAATTTCCAGCTTCAAATCTCGCAAAAACCAAATTTTTTAGTGAAAATGACTTTTAAAAAACCGGAATTTTCAAAGCTTTAACGGTTCAACGTAAACGTATAAATGGTTGCTGCCTACGTAAAGCCCTTCCACATCGCAGTACATCACTAAAACCTCACCCAAAATATATAAAACAAAAGAATGGTTACTTCCTCCGTGGATCATACGAGGGCGAGAAAAAAAAAATCCAGTGGAACTACTCAAAAAAGCTTGCAATGCGAAACTCAAAGTATGCGACTTCCAACTTTTATTACGGCTTCTCAATGTTTCGTCTATACTTCTCCAAAACTTTATATAACCATTTTTCTTCTCTGTAGGCAGAAAAATAAAAATGCATCTTACGTATCTGAGATGGTCGAAACATAATATAAAAATATACCTTAAATAGGAACATTGTTACGATTAAGAAAAGCATTTTTAAAAATTCAACCTGCCTGTAATATATTATGCAAAATCTACTGGCAACACAACGAAACAGTACTCCTGACGTCATCTCGGTGTTTTTGCTACTTTATTATTAAACCCGTATTCACAGGCAGCACTAATTTTAGGAGTTCACTTATTTCTCATGCTGCCACTCTATTTTAACTTACACTTTTATACGAGATAAGTAACATTTATATAATTAAAAATGTGTTTAACTATTCATTTGTTTTTTATTAATTTAAAGATTTTCATATCTATTTTTTCATATGCACTGTATTTTTTTTTTAAAGGTTTATTTTTTTACACGGTTTTCTCGGGAATTGGGTGCATTGAATTAGATTATTCCTATTGTTTATTAAGAAGGATTTATTATTTTTTTTTAATTTGCGTCGTTAGCGCGCTTGGCTACTGATCTAAGACACCTGGGTTCGAGTCCAGGGTACGGCATGGCTGTTTTGTGTCATTTTTCTGCTGAGGGCGTGCCATCCTCTCAGACCTTCTACTGTGGCATATGACACTGACAGGCTCCTGTCACACCTCTGTGGTAAGCAGCTGCTTGACGGGGTATTTATTTATTATTAAATGTTGAGAAACATCCTGAAACAATTTTTAGAGAATATAATAGCAGGAATACGCTGTGATGCATACGAATAAACCTCTTTGTAAGCTGGATGCTTTTAAATGTAAAGAGAATCAATTTGAATATCTGACTGGAATTGCATAGAATAAAATACATATGATATCATATAGCGCTCAGAGTTGGTAGTTTTACATGTGATCGGCATTTTTTTTTTGTAGACAATGGGCTAAACGGCCAGGTCACGAGGACCCCGAAGGCTCAGAGAAGGTTGGGGGAGGGGCCTCACTGGAACAGCTGTTGGGAGACATATGACTTATTTGCAGAATGACTACAGACTATACTTATCTGCAGAAATGACTCTTAAGTGTCGTTTCGAAGACTCCCGGAAAGATCTTAATAACACAAATAACCATATCTAAATAACCAATGAAATCTATTTCAGTTGAAAACCTAAGTTTTATATTCACTAATAAATGTTACATTGTGAGTTTCACGATTAAAGAGAAAGGAAGAAAACAAACCTTATGTACAGTCGCTCAAAAAAGTATTCGAACACCATGGTTGATTACAGAACAGAATTCAGGAAAAAAATCTGGGAACGATTTCTTTTTTAATAATTAATGATTTGGCAACCTTCCTGTACGTATGCGAAGGTTGTCAGATCAGTAATTTCTAAAAAAAATCGTTGCCAGGTATTCTTCCTGAATTCTACAATCAAGCACATTGGGGACGGGGTGGCTCAGTCGGTAGCGCGCCAGGCTCGTAATCTGTAGTTCCTAGGTTCGAGTCCCAGCTGGGTCAGCGTTGAGATTTATCACCGCAAAATTTCCCCGTCCTGCCCACGGTCAGTAGGGGACACCGATGGGCTTGAAAAGGCCGCCGTCCGTCGGATGGGACGTTAAGCCGTGGCCCCGTTTGCGGGAGAGCCAATACCCTGTGCACGTTAAAGAACACGCTGGATGGCCTTGACGGGAGGCTACCATCTGTCTCCCAACAGCTGTTCCAGTGGGTCCCCTCACCCAACCATCTCTGAGTCTTCGGGGTCCTTGTGTCCTGGCCATTTAGCCCATGGTGTGCAAAAAAGTGCCGTTCTGAGGTAAAACAATCGAATCCAATCCAATCAACCACATTGTTCGGATACTTTTTCGAAGGAATGGACAAGAATGTATTTCGGATTTTATTTTAAACCACGGAAGGAAAATAAAATTTTTTGGCGCCCTGTCGTAATCCTAAGTTCCAGGGTTCGAGTTCCAGCTGGGGTCAGCGTTAAGATTTATCTCCGTAAGACTCCCCGCCCTGCCGTCGGTCAGTAGAGGACACCGATTGGCTTGTGAAGGTCGCCGTCTTCCTAACGGGACGTTAAACCGTGGTTCCGTGTGCCGGAGAGCCATACTGTGTGCGCGTTAAAGAACGCACTGGATGGCTTACCTTCAGGCTACCATCTGTCTCCCAACAACTATTCCAGTGGGTCCCCTCGCCCAACTTCTTTTGAGCCTTCGAGGTCATTCAGCCTATTCTATGCAAAAAAAGTGCCGTTTAGAGGTAAAACTACCGAACGTTAAAGAACACGCTGGACTGCCTTAACTGGACTCTGCCATCTGTCTGCTACAGCTGTCCAGTGTGTCCCCTTTCCCTGAGCCTTCAGGGTCCTTGTGGCGTGGCCATTCAGCCTATTCTATGCAAACAAAGTGCCGTTTAGAGGTAAAACTACCGAACGTTAAAGAACACGCTGGACTGCCTTAACTGGACTCTGCCATCTGTCTGCTACAGCTGTCCAGTGTGTCCCCTTTCCCTGAGCCTTCAGGGTCCTTGTGGCGTGGCCATTCAGCCTATTCTATGCAAACAAAGTGCCGTTTAGAGGTAAAACTACCGAACGTTAAAGAACACGCTGGATGACCTTGAGTGGAGTCTGCCATTTGTCTCCTACAGCTGTCCAGTGTGTCCCCTCGCGGTCAGTACTTGGGAGGGTGACCACCTGGGAACACCGTGTGCAGTTGGCAATTTTTTTTCCCCAAGCGCTGTACTCCTAGAATATTAGCCAAATTCATTCTGCGTCGGTCGCCGGGTCCCATTCCATTTTTAGTAAATAAATAAAGGAGTTTTAGTTTTGGTTACAAAACCTGCAACTTACGTGCAGAAATGACTGCTCTGTGTCGTTTCGGAGACTCCCGGAAAGCTCTTAATAACACAAATAACGACATCTAACCAATGAAATATATTTCAGTTGAAAACCTAAGTTCTATATTCACTAGTGACTGTTACAATGCACCTAAAACAGTTCCTTCTCATCGTACAATGAGACTTAAAAAAATAAATAACCTATCACGATGAAAAAGAATCGAATAAAACAGCTTGTATGCTAAAGAATCGAAGACACAACAATGCTTTTCGAATCGTTAAACCGGATACGCCTTTTGTTTCGTAATTTCCATTTCCGTCACGAATTAGTTTTAGCTTTAACAACTCTCGTATAAACAATTAAGTCACTGACCATATATTACCGAACATTTTTAAAACGACAGACATCGGAAGATTGCTCCGATATCCGGAATAAATCTGATAATATTTTGATCGAAAATTTTACAATAAAGAATGTGTGTGTGTATATATATACGTTTTATTTTATTCCAATTGTTATGGTATAATTATATCTATACATGGGGTACGCCAGTAACATACACTTTTCCAGAAGGTACGTGAGGCCTAAAAGGTTTTGAGAACCACTGCTCTATTATATATACATAAAGTTCAAAGATATGACGTCATAAGACTAAAGTTACCAAAGTCAATAGTAGAAGACAAAAAATACCAAAATGTCTTAAAAACTTAATATTGTTAGAATAAAAAGTGATGTAAATCACAGTAAAATAGTGTAGAAATTTTGTATGTATCATACCCTGTGCAGGTTAAATAAAACGTTGGATGGGAGGTTACCATCTGTCTCATATCAGCTGTTCCATTATTTAGATATGGTTATTTGTGTTATTAAGATCTTTCCGGGAGTCTTCGAAACGATACTTAGGAGTCATTTCTGCATACAAGTTTATTCTGCAGTCATTCTGCAAATAAGTCATCTGTCTCCCAACAGCTGTTCCAGTGAGGCTCCTCCCCCAACCTTCTCTGAACCTTCATGGTCCTCGTGACCATGCCGTTAAGCCCATTGTCTACCAAAAAAATGCCGATCACATGTAAAACTACCAACTCTGAGCGCTATATGATATCATATGCATTTTATTCTATGCAATTCCAGTCAGATATTCAAATTGATTATGTTTACATTTAAAAGCATCCAGCTTACCAAGAGGTTTATTCGTATGCATCACAGCGTATTCCTGCTATTATATTCTCTAAAAATTGTTTCAGGATATTTCTCAACATTTAATAATAAATAAATAAATAAATAAATAAATACCCCCTCAAGCAGCTGCTTACCACAGAGGTGTGACAGGAGCCTGTCAGTGTCATATGCCACAGTAGAAGGTCTGAGAGGATGGCACGCCCTCAGCAGAAAAACGACACAAAACAGCCATGCCGTACCCGGGACTCGAACCCAGGTGTCTTAGATCAGTAGCCAAGCGCGCTAACGACTCAAATTAAAAAAAAATAAATAAATCCTTCTTAAAAAAACAATAGGAATAATCTAATTCAATGCACCCAATTCCCGAGAAAACCGTGTAAAAAAATAAACCTTTAAAAAAAAAATACAGTGCATATGAAAAAATAGATATGAAAATCTTTAAATATTCATTTGATTTTTATTAATTTAAATACATTTTTAATTATATAAATGTTACTTATAGCCGTCCCATGGCCGAGTGGTTAGCGCGCTTGGCTACTGATCTGAGGGACCTGGGTTCGAGCCCCGGATAAGGCATGGTTGTATGTGTTGTTTTTCTGCTGAGGTCCTGCCATCCTCTCAGACCTTCTACTATGGCATATAAACTGACAGGCTCCTGTCAGACCTCTGTGGCAAGCAGCTGCTTGAGGGGGTATTTTTATTATTATTACTTATCTCGTATAAAAATGTAAGTTAAAATAGAGTGACGGCATGAGAAATAAGTGAACTCGTAAAATTAGTGCTGCCTGTGAATACTGGTTAATAATAAAGTAGGAAAAACACAGAGATGACGTCAGGAGTACTGTTTCGTTGTGTTGCCAGTAGATTTTGCATAATATATATTACAGCCACGTTGAAGTTTTAAAAATGCTTTTCTTAATCGTAACAATGTTCCTATTTAAGGTATATTTTTATATTATGTTTCGATCATCTCAGATACGTAAGATGCATTTTTATTTTTCTACCTACAGAGAAGAAAAATGGTTATATAAAGTTTCGGAGAAGTATAGACGAAACATTGTGAAGCCGTAATAAAAGTTGGAAATTTTAGTGAATTCACTTATTTCCGATGCCTTAAAACCTTTAAAAAAAAAAAAATTTACAGTGCATATGAAAAAAATAGATATGAAAATCTTTAACTATTAATTTTATTTTTATTAATTTAAACACATTTTTCATTATATAAATGTTACTTATCTCGTATAAAAGTGGAAGTTAAAATAGGAAAATGGCGGATTATGAGAAATAAGTCAACTCCTAAAATTAGTGCTGCCTGTGAATACGGATTAAACGATAAAGTAGGAAAAACACCGAGATGACGTCAGCAGTACTGTTTTGTTTGTGTTGCCAGCAGATTTTGTATAATATATTACACGCAGTTAAAGTTTTAGAAATGCTTTTCTTAATCATGATAATGTTGCTTACCTAGACAGCAACCATTTATACGTTTACGAACTGTTAAAGCTTTGGAAATTCCGGTTTTTGAAAAGTCGTTTCCGGTAAAAACTTGGGTTTTTGCGAGTAATCTCAAGATTAATATTATTTTTTTTGCCCAGAAATGAAAATTAAAAGTTATGCGCACGTCGTGGTGTAATAAGATAGAAAAATAGGAATGGATTGGCATCGCACCTAAAGGGTTTTGCCGAACGTTTTCAGTGTTTTAAAATTTACGTTTATGGTGAATAAATATTTCGTTCTAGAGTGAATGGTGGGGTAAAACTTATTTATTGAGAGATGAATTAAACAGTTGCAATTATATTTCTATAAATAGGAATTGACTACGAAATATTTGTGTTGACACGAAATAGGGTTCCCATTAATTGTAGCTATGGAAATGAAATACGTTATTTGCGTTTTTAGGGTTAAGAACGATAGGATAATTTTACAAATGCCGAGATGGAAAATAATTATTCGGTGGAATACACTAATTATTTTATGAAGAGTAAAACTGAAATCTAAACGTGATTTGAAGTTTCATGTCAACTTTGCGTTTAATATTTTGTTTTTTGCGTGTTAAATATTCCAGCGTTCGTGATTTATATATTACGGCAACCAACGTTTTTATATTCGATATTACACGTAGGTCGTACAGATGTGAGCGATATCTAATGCAAATGACATCGAATAAGATATTTTGCTACTAAGGTATTATGCCAATGTCACCTTTCATTTCGTCCATCAGATAGGTATTGTGAGTGACTTCAGGAGAAAATATGATTTGGAAAATGTATTGAACTGAATAATCAACTGTGATTTCACAATATAGTTTTGTTGTATGGCTTTCACGAGACGCTGATAATGCTTGTCCTCTTCACATTATAGAAATTATGCTGTAAAGCAACCGCGTTGCTGATGTCATCTCTGTGTTTTTCTCCAATTTCTTATTATTAAGGCGCAGCCCCCGGTAAGGCATGGATGTTCGTGTTGTTTCTGCTGAGGTCCTGCCATCCTCTCAGATCTACTGTGGCATATTAACTGACAAGCTCCTGTCAGACCTCTGTGGCAAGCAGCTGCTTGAGGGGGTATTTATTATTATATTTATTATTTACACATATTTTAGTTTGCTTATTTATGGCAATACGTAGCTCTTACACGGTACACGTGGGATATTTTATCCTTTAACAAGTCTAGGCAGGGAAAGTTTTCGTTATTCGATTAACTTTGGTTATTTGATGGCGATCCCCACTGCTACGTTATGTTGGGTTGTTTTACCTCTGAGCGGCACTTTTTTGCACACCATGGGCTAAATGGCCAGGTCACATAGACCCCAAAGGCTCGGAGAAGGTTGGGGGAGGGGACCCACTGGAAACAGCTGTTGGGAGACAGATGGTAGCCTCCCGTCAAGGCCATCCAGCGTGTTCTTTAACGTGCGCAGGGTATGGCTCTCCCGCACACGGGGCCACGGCTTAACGTCCCATCCGACGGACGGCAGCATTTCCAAGTCCATCGGTGTCCCCTACTGACCGTGGGCAAGGCGGGGAATTTTGCGGAGATAAATCTCAACGCTGACCCAGCTGGGACTCGAACCTGGGAACTACAGATTACGAGCCTGCCGCGCTACCGACTGAGCCACCCCCGCCCCACGTTATGTTGAATAATATTCGTTCCTGTAATATTCACTAAATGGCTTCGGCCAGGTACGAGAAATGGTGAGAAAGGAAGCTTAAAGAAACAGAACTTTGTTGCGGATATGGAGAGGTGTCACTTCCTTCGAAGTCGGAAAACAATTAAATCAACAATGCTATTTTCAGACGTCAGCAAAGAATTATTACGATTACTTTCAAACAGTATACAGTTAATGAAATCTGTTGAAGTGAAACGTACGTAGTACCGTCGACATTTTTCAGTTTTCTTCTAGGCGCGCTGGCAACGTGCATGGCGCTAATGAAAAAACAAAAAGGCGATGCAGAAGGCAGGCAAAAGACCTGCCTACCTCTGAACGGCACTTTTTTGCACACCATGGGCCAAATGGCCAGGTCACATGGACCCCGAAGGGTGAGAGAAGGTTGGGGGAGGGGACTCACTTGAACAGGTGTTGTGAGACAGATGGTAGCCTCCCGTCAAGGCCATCCAGCGTGTTCTTTAACGTGCACAGGGTATGTCTCTCCCGCACACGGGGCCACGGTTTAACGTCCCATCCGACGGACGGCGCCCTTTCCAAGCCCATCGGTGTTCCCTACTGACAGTGGGCAGGGCGGGGAATTTTGAGGAGAAAAATCTGAACGCTGAACCAGCTGGGAGTCGAACCTGGGAACTACAGATTACGAGCCTGCCGCGCTACCGACTGAGCCACCCCGTCTCCACGGTGTCAGATTGTTAATAAAACCAGTGAAGTTTGATAATTAAATTAATAAATCCCAGTTATTTAAGCTGAAACGTTATAGTGGAATTGTATGTAATTTCCGGCTTTGATATTTAATTGCATTCGCATATATTAAATATTAACGTTTATGAAATATTGTAATATTACTATTAATCATTGCTAACTGTAGTTCGATTCTTGTGTAGGTAAAATTTACGTGGTGTATGAACTTTATTCTAAATATACGTAATAAAATATATTATGGAAAAGAAGAAATGAATTGAGAGTAAAATTTGACACTGAAGTCAAAGCGAATATATGGTTGCTATCGTAACTAAGGGCGCCACGTGTGAAGCTATCTAGGTGCACGTGCCATTGTAACATATTTGACCAATCGTAGAAGAGGAACACGAACAACCGTTAGGAGAGGCGGGAAGAAGCAAATATTTCGTTAAAACAAAATTAACGCCACCTAGAGGAATTTATTTCATTTAGCAATAATTGTCGTACGTGTGAATTTAATTAAGTACATAAGTTATATATATGCATTCATGTTTCAAAACTTTAATGAACACTATTTGAATATTACCACATATAGTATGCTGAAATATAAATTTAGGACACTTTTTTGGGTGAGGGGAAATGTGAATTTTTTTTTTTGTTACGGTTCAACTTATTTGGACTTCCGACCTGAAATTTCGCACTGCAAACTGGACCTTAACCTGAAACTTTCTGTGAAAATTTCGAGCGTGTACATTGATTTCACCGATGAGTTATGACTGCCAGAGACAGGTAGTAAATGACACTCCGCAACTCGCTAAGTTATGACGCTGTATTCCGTATCATCTCATTGGGATAAAATTTACGAACAGTAATAGGTTTTAAAACACAAAAAAATACCCTTGATAATTAAGAGACATTAGAAAAACTATTTTATTTTACTACTTCAATTGATGCAGTATTTAATTAGTAACGCAAGTTCTGATGTTTAATAGCAGCGAAATCTGTTTATTTAGTCTGAAACCCTAAAAGAAACAAGTTTAAAGGAAGGGAGAATGGAATAATGTACCTTTCATTGGGCACAGCGATAAATATGTTTCGGTTTCCATTTCTATTTAAGTACGGAACTCATAAAGAATCCTCAGCGTTGAGATTTATCTCCGCAAAACTCCCCGCCCTTCCCACGGTCAGTACTGGACACCGATAGGCTTGGAATACAACATTCACAATATAAAATTATTCATAACAGCAACATAATTTTAACGAATTTCTCTATTACAGACTACACAGGGATTAAGTGCTTAGCCGAGGAGTCATTTCATACCCTAAACATTTAACCTCTAATGATTATTTTATTTCCTAATCCTAAGAGGCTTAACGTGTTAGGGAAAAGAGTGAAAATATGTTCATAAATATAATAAAGGAATAAAAAAACACCCCCTCAAGCAGCTGCTTGCAACAGCGATCTAACAGGAACCTGTCAGTTTACCCGACATAGTCGAAGATCTGTGAGGGTGGTGACCCCTTTAATTACTTTAATACGCCATATATTAGATATGCGTTTGGTTGGGTTGTTTCATCTCTGAACGGTAGTTATTTGCACACAAGGGTCTAAATGGCGACGTCATAAAGAACCAGAGGGATCAGTTTAGGTTGCGGGAAGGTGACCGAATGTTATGAGACAGATGAAAAAATAGCAGATTGGTTCCAGACGTGAAAAAAAACAACATACCCCCTCAAGCAGCTGCTTCCCACAGAGATCTGACAGGAAGCTGTCAGTTTATATGCCATAATAGAAGGTCTGTGAGGATGGCAGGACCTCACACAAAAAAGACACATACGTCCATACCTTACCCGGGACTCGAACCCAGGTCCCTTAGACGTGAAAACCGAATACAAATGAGTTGTTTTCAAACAAGTGATATCAAAATCTTGAAGTCTTTATTTCATTTTTATTAATTTTAAGACATTTTTAATTTTATAAACTTAGTAGTTTTCAAATTAAAACCAACCGGTTTGGTTTTAAAGAAAAGAAATATATAAAGAATTCTTCAATATTTTTTGGGTTTTTTTTATCTCTGTAGTTTTTTTTGACTCAGTCGGTAGCGCGCTAGGCTCGTAGTGGAATGGAACCCGGCGACCGACGCAGAATGAATTTGGCTAATATTCTAGGAGTACAGCGCTTGGGGGAAAAAAATTGCCAACTGCACACGGTGTTCCCAGGTGGTCACCCTCCCAAGTACTGACCGCGAGGGGACACACTGGACAGCTGTAGGAGACAAATGGCAGACTCCACTCAAGGTCATCCAGCGTGTTCTTTAACGTTGGGTAGTTTTACCTCTAAACGGCACTTTTTTTGCATGCAATGAGCTGAATGGTCAGGTCACAAGGACCCTGAAGGCTCAGGGAAAGGGGACACACTGGACAGCTGTAGGAGACAGATGGGAGACTCCAGTCAAGGCCGTCCAGCGTGTTCTTTTAACGTTCGGTAGTTTTACCTCTAAACGGCACTTTGTTTGCATAGAATAGGCTGAATGGCCACGCCACAAGGACCCTGAAGGCTCAGGGAAAGTTTAGGGAAAGGGGACACACTGGACAGCTGTAGGGGACAGATGGGAGACTCCAGTCAAGGCCGTCCAGCGTGTTCTTTAACGTTCGGTAGTTTTACCTCTAAATGGCACTTTGTTTGCATAGAATAGGCTGAATGGCCACGCCACAAGGACCCTGAAGGCTCAGGGAAAGTTGAGGGAAAGGGGACACACTGGACAGCTGTAGGAGACAGATGGGAGACTCCAGTCAAGGCCGTCCAGCGTGTTCTTTAACGTTCGGTAGTTTTACCTCTAAATGGCACTTTGTTTGCATAGAATAGGCTGAATGGCCACGCCACAAGGACCCTGAAGGCTCAGGGAAAGTTGAGGGAAAGGGGACACACTGGACAGCTGTAGGAGACAGATGGGAGACTCCAGTCAAGGCCGTCCAGCGTGTTCTTTAACGTTCGGTAGTTATACCTCTAAACGGCACTTTGTTTGCATAGAATAGGCTGAATGGCCAAGTCACAATGACCTCGAAGGCTCAAAAGAAGTTGGGCGAGGGGACCCATTGGAATAGTTGTTGGAAGACGAATGGTAGCCTGAAGGTAAGCCATCCAGTGCGTTCTTTAACGCGCACACAGTATGGCTCTCCGGCACACGGAACCATGGTTTAATGTCCCGTTAGGAAGACGGCGACGTTTACAAGCCAATCGGTGTCCTCTACTGACCGACGGCAGGGCGGGGAGTCTTACGGAGATAAATCTTAACGCTGACCCCAGCTGGAACTCTAACCCTGGAACTTAAGATTACGACAGGGCGCCAAAAAATTTAATTTTCCTTCCGTGGTTTAAAATAAAATCCGAAATATATTCTTGTCCATTCCTTCGAAAAAGTATCCGAACAATGTGGTTGATTGGATTGCATTCGATTGTTTTACCTCAGAACGGCACTTTTTTTGCACACCATGGGCTAAATGGCCAGGCCACAAGGACCCCGAAGACTCAGAGATGGTTGGGTGAGGGGACCCACTGGAACAGCTGTTGGGAGACAGATGGTAGCCTCCCGTCAAGGCCATCTAGCGTGTTCTATAACGTGCACAGGGTATGGGCTCTCCCGCAAACGGGGCCACGGCTTAACGTCCCATCCGACGGACGGCGGCCTTTTCAAGCCCATCAGTGTCCCCTACTGACCGTGGCCAGGACGGGGAAATTTTGCAGTGATAAATCTCAACGCTGACCCAGCTGGGACTCGAACCTAGGAACTACAGATTACGAGCCTGGCGCGCTACCGACTGAGCCACCCCGTCCCCAATGTGGTTGATTGTAGAATTCAGGAAGAATACCTGGCAACGATTTTTTTAGAAATTACTGATCTGACAACCTTCGCATACGTACAGGAAGGTTGCCAAATCATTAATTATTAAAAAAGAAATCGTTCCAGATTTTTTTCCTGAATTCTGTTCTGTAATCAACCATGGTGTTCGAATACTTTTTTGAGCGACTGTACATAAGGTTTGTTTTCTTTCTTTCTCTTTAATCGTGAAACTCACAATGTAACATTTATTAGTGAATATAAAACTTAGGTTTTCAACTGAAATAGATTTCATTGGTTATTTAGATATGGTTATTTGTGTTATTAAGATCTTTCCGGGAGTCTTCGAAACGACACTTAAGAGTCATTTCTGCAGATAAGTATAGTCTGTAGTCATTCTGCAAATAAGTCATATGTCTCCCAACAGCTGTTCCAGTGAGGCCCCTCCCCCAACCTTCTCTGAGCCTTCGGGGTCCTCGTGACCTGCCCGTTTAGCCCATTGTCTACAAAAAAAATGCCGATCACATGTAAAACTACCAACTCTGAGCGCTATATGATATCATATGCATTTTATTCTATGCAATTCCAGTCAGATATTCAAATTGATTGTGTTTACATTTAAAAGCATCCAGCTTACAAAGATATTTATTCGTATGCAACACAGCGTATTCCTGCTATTATATTCTCTAAAAATTGTTTCAGGATGTTTCTCAACATTTAATAATAAATAAATAAATAAATAAATAAATACCCCCTCAAGCAGCTGCTTACCACAGAGGTGTGACAGGCCTGTCAGTGTCATATGCCACAGTAGAAGGTCTGAGAGGATGGCACGCCCTCAGCCGAAAAACGACACAAAACAGCCATGCCGTACCCGGGACTCGAACCCAGGTGTCTTAGATCAGTAGCCAAGCGCGCTAACGACTCAAATTAAAAAAAATAAATAAATCCTTCTTAATAAACAATAGGAATAATCTAATTCAATGCACCCAATTCCCGAGAAAACCGTGTAAAAAAATAAACCTTTAAAAAAAAAATACAGTGCATATGAAAAAAATAGATATGAAAATCTTTAAATATTCATTTGATTTTTATTAATTTAAATACATTTTTAATTATATAAATGTTACTTATAGCCGTCCCATGGCCGAGTGGTTAGCGCGCTTGGCTACTGATCTGAGGGACCTGGGTTCGAGCCCCGGATAAGGCATGGTTGTATGTGTTGTTTTTCTGCTGAGGTCCTGCCATCCTCTCAGACCTTCTACTATGGCATATAAACTGACAGGCTCCTGTCAGACCTCTGTGGCAAGCAGCTGCTTGAGGGGGTATTTTTATTATTATTACTTATCTCGTATAAAAATGTAAGTTAAAATAGAGTGACGGCATGAGAAATAAGTGAACTCGTAAAATTAGTGCTGCCTGTGAATACTGGTTAATAATAAAGTAGGAAAAACACAGAGATGACGTCAGGAGTACTGTTTCGTTGTGTTGCCAGTAGATTTTGCATAATATATATTACAGCCACGTTGAAGTTTTAAAAATGCTTTTCTTAATCGTAACAATGTTCCTATTTAAGGTATATTTTTATATTATGTTTCGATCATCTCAGATACGTAAGATGCATTTTTATTTTTCTACCTACAGAGAAGAAAAATGGTTATATAAAGTTTCGGAGAAGTATAAATAAAAAGCCGTAGTAAAAGATGGAAGTCGCATACTTTGAGTTTCGCATTGCAAGCTTTTTTGAGTAGTTCCACTGGATTTTTTTTTTCTCGCCCTCGTATGATCTACGGAGGAAGTAACCATTCTTTTGTTTTATATATTTTGGTTCAGATTTTAGTGATGTACTGCGATGTGGAAGGGCTTTACGTACGTTTACCAACCGTTAAAGCTTTGGAAATTCCGGTTTTTGAAAAGTCATTTTCGCTAAAAAATTTGGTTTTTGCGAGTAATCTCAAGATTAATATTATTCTTTTGGCCCAGAAAGGAAAATTAACACTTATGTGCACGTCGTGGTGTAATAAGATAGAAAAATAGGAATGGATTGGCATCGCACCTTAACCCTTTTTCCGAACGTTTGTAGTGTTTAAAAATTATGATTATGGTGAATAAATATTTCGTTCTATAGTGAATGGTGGGGTAAAACTTATTTATTGAGAGATGAAATAAAGAATTGCAATTATATTTCTATAAATAGGAATTGAGTACGAAATATTTGTGTTGACACGAAATAGGGTTCCCATTAATTGTAGCCATGGAAATGGCCTATTTTTGAACTACGTTATTTGCGTTTTTAAAGTTAAGAACGATAAGATAATTTTACAAATGCCAAGATGGAAAATAATTATCCGGTGCAATACACTAATTATTAAGAGTAAAACTGAAATCGGAACGTGATTTGAGGTTTCATGTCAACTTTGCGTTTAATGTTTGTTTTTTTTGCGTGTTAAATATTCCAGCGTTCTTCATTTATATATTACGGCAACCAACGTTTTTTATATTCGATATTACACGTAGGTCGTACAGGTGTGAGAGATATCTAATGCAAAAGATATCGAATAAGATATTTTGCTACTAAGGTATTATGCCAATGTCACCTTTTATTTCGTCCATCAGACAGGTATTGTGAGTGACCTCAGGAGAAAATATGTTTGGAAAATGTATTGAACTGAATAATAAAGTGTGATTTCACAATATAGTTTTGTTGTATGGCTTTCAGGAGACACTGAAAATACTTTTCCTCTTCACATTATAGAAATTATGCTGGGAAGTAACCGAAACCGCGTTGCTGACGTCACCTCTGTGTTTTCTCCAATTTATTATTATTATGGCGCACGTGCACAGGGTATGGCTCTCCCACACACGGGGCCAAGGCTTAACGCCCCATCCGAAGGACGGCGGTCTTTCCAAGCCCACCGGTGTCCCCTACTGACCGTGAGCACGGCGGAGAATTTTGCAGAGATAAATCTCACGCTGACCCAGCTGGGACTCGAACCTGGGAACTACAGAGTTAAAAAACACGACAAAGGTAAAAAAAAAAACTAAAAAATATTTAAGAATTCTTTATATATTTATTTTGTTTAAAACCAAACCGGTCGGTTTTAATTTGAAAACTTTTAAGTTTATAAAATTAAAAATGTCTTAAAATTAATAAAAATGAAATAAAGACTTCAAGATTTTGATATCACTTGTTTGAAAACAACTCATTTGTATTCGGTTTTCACGTCTAAGGGACCTGGGTTCGAGTCCCGGGTAAGGCATGGACGTATGTGTCGTTTTTGTGCTGAGGTCCTGCCATCCTCACAGACGTTCTATTATGGCATATAAACTGACAGCTTCCTGTCAGATCTCTGTGGGAAGCAGCTGCTTGAGGGGGTATGTTGTTTTTTTTCACGTCTGGAACCAATCTCCTATTTTTTCATCTGTCTCATAACATTCGGTCACCTTCCCGCAACCTAAACTGATCCCTCTGGTTCTTTATGATGTCGCCATTTAGCCCCTTGTGTGCGAATAACTACCGGTCAGAGATAAAACAACCCAACCAAACGCATATCTTCTCTGTGGCGTATTAAAGGTGATCAAAGGGGTCACCATCCTCACAGACCTTCGACTATGGCGGAGAAACTGACAGGCTCCTATCAGATCGCTGTTGCAAGCAGCTGCTTGAGGGGGTGTTTTTTTATTCCTTTATTATATTTATGAAGATATTTTCACTCTTTTCCCTAACACGTTAAGCCTCTTTGAATTGGGAAATAAAATAATCATTAGAGGTTAAATGTTTAGGGTTTGAAATGACTCCTCGAATTTTTGCGGAGATAAATCTCAACGCTGACCCAGCTGGGACTCGAACCTGGGAACTACAGATTACGAGCCTGGCTCGCTACCGACTAAGCCACCCCCGCCGCTGCATATGTATTATGCTAGGCACGGATTTACAATTTGTTTCCTTTCTCCTCAGTGTTGTTTTTATTGCTATGTGCATGTAAAGACTTTAAGGAGACCTAAAAAAAACTTGGGCTGATAATTTTTGATATTAACTATTATGGAAATACTAAGGAAGATTTTCAGCGTAAGAACTAATTTTTCTTTTTTTCAAAATAAAACCGACCGGTTTGGTTTTAAAAAAATAAATATATAAAAGTTATATATATATATTTTTTTAAAACTTCAACGTACTGACGTCATCTCGGTGTTTTTGCTACTTTACTATTAACCCGTATTTACAGGCTGGCAGCACTAATTTTAGGAGTTCAGTTATTTCTCATGCCGCCACTCTATTTTAACTTACACTTTAATACGAGATAAGTAACATTTATATAATTAAAAATGTTTAAATTAAAAAAAATCAAATGAATACTTAAAGATTTTCATATGCACTGTATTTTTTTTTAAAGGTGGAAAGAAAGGAAGAAATGTTTTCTTTAAACAAGAATTTTTTTTTTTATTTAGAAATCATTTCTATTAGTTCTTTTTTTTTTTATAAATTTTTATTTGTGTTGCAAGATGCATTTTTTTACTACATGACTAAAAAAGTCCTATTAAAATGAAAGATATGGTCTTTTTTGTTAAATATTTTATTTTGAAAAAATCCAGATTTAAATGTTGATTAATTTGGCATATAACATGCCATAATTCCTTTCACTAATTATTTGGGAAAAAAGTTCTAAAGTTAAATTTGGCCTCTGGATGTAAACCTGTTTTTCAGGCTAGACACTTGAAAGGGTTAAGAAAAGTTCATTCTTGTGAAAAATATCCAAATTATGATTGCTTAAAATGCTATTATATGCTTATATTTTATAATAAATGCAAACTGTTGTTTTTTTCATTATGAAACAATTTGTGATTTGTCCTTTATTTTCTCCGAAAAAATATGGTGAATAAATATATGGTGAAGCAGGAAAGTCTAATTGCTCCTCACGGCCTACAACCTCCCAATCTACATATGCGCTTAGTCCCTTCGCTCTACCCATAGATGGCACCACTTGTCGGCTCGAGAGGTGCGGTCCGCGGTGATCAGTGATGCTATTGGACGGACGGACGGACAGCCGGGCCCGTGTTGTTCGCTCGAGGGTGGGAATGGAGGCTTAAAAAATATGTCGGTCTCTGTGTGGGATAAAGTCGACTAACCGTTCAGGAGAACAGACTGATTTAACGCACACGCTAACAACTTTACCGCGACTTCGCCTACGGACTTTTGGATTCTTACGCGCGAATTACCGTGTATGAATTTCTGATTATGAAAATTATTAATAATTTAAAAAGAATACTGTTTATCGCTTCTCGGCCTTTTGGCTAAGATCAAAGTGTAGTATCTGTTCTTATCAGCTTAATATCTGATACGATTTCTATATGAAATCAAGATATTAATCTTATTTTTGTAGTTCGACGGAGTGCTTTGAGCTTGCTCAACCTCTGTCACGGGTTGGACCGGTATTGCACTACTTCCGGTAGCGGCCCACATATTTAATCCAAAATTAGTACATGCAACATTTAAAGTTCTTTAGTAATCCTATCAGATGTAAAGCAAAACAGGAAGTCCGTCTGATGTATTTTTTTGAAAAGTCCGTCGGATGCCGGGAAACGCAGTCGCAACCACCTCCACCCGCCCATCCTCACTTCGCCTGAATCTCCCTTTGCCTTATTCATCCCCACCCCACACACCCAGCAAGTATTAACATGGCCATCTGAGAAACGCACTCGCCCAACAATTCCAGCCCCTGACAACATAACCCCCCCCACACACACACATCGTATAAACGTACCCTAACACCTAGCATTCACAAAAAGAAATAGAAATCACGAAGCCTAGCCATAGCCAACAAAGAAAAAAATATACAATACTAATGCTTTATACCTCTAATTCCCTTCACCATAGAAAGCCTATTATCCCCTTAAAAACCTTTTCTATTAGAATAATCCTTTTATCAACTTCGAATTGTTTTACATTACAAATTCACTCACTACTTTCCAAACTCTATCTCCATTTGTCAGTCCCGGTTCTTAGCGAAACAAACCGGGCTATCCAAAAATATTCCATCGGTAATTAGAAATTTTTCATTTGTTTGAAAATTTCAATGGGCAAGGTCTACTTTTGAAATCTTAAACACTGCAGTGAAGTGAGGCCACTACACCCCCCTCCCCTCCCACAGCTCCCACAATTAGGGAGGGGGGCGGAAAATGCGGCCACCAACACACTACAGTATTGCTCTATGCTGGTGTCTACTCATATGGCCAAATGCGACCAGTGGGGGCAGATACCTTGCAACCTGTTTACTCAAACTTGTTAAAACAAACCGAAAAGAGAAACTGTGGGGGGCCATGGGAATGCAAATTGCAAGAGAACCCCATGGCTGATTCCCACAAGTAAACACTCTATGAACTGTTAAAAATATGCATTGTCTTATGATAGGGTTAAAAGTGATAAAAAAATTGGTTACGATAAGGGGGGGGGGGCGCTAAAGTTCTGATAGTGTGTAATGGGTTTGAAACAAAAGGAGTTAATTGAAGCATATGGGTAAAGTAAAAAGGCAAGGATAATTTGATAGTGAGAATGAAAGGTAATATGAAAAAGGAGAGGTGGCAAGAGAAATAGAAGGGGGGGGGGAAAGAATATAACAGGGGGGAGGGACTGAGCGAAAGGTGAGAAGAGGAAAGAAGAAGGAAGACAGGAAAAATAATACAAATGAGTGGAGCAAGAAGGAAGTGTGAACTGATTAAATATGTGGTAAACACCACAAAAGAATATATTTATCATGTGCAAGGACAGACTTGTGTCTCTTTCTATAAACTTTCGTAATCAATTTAGATTTTTCCAAAATAGCCGTGGTGGTATGTTCGTGCTGTAGTTGGCATCTGGATAACTAAATTTGGTATTTAACAATGCTAATTACCAAATTGATGATGTAATGTTTCTTGTTGGGGTACTGTTGTAAATCATGGAATCTAACTGCTCTTAACAAAGGTCTTGCTATCTGGAGCCATTGGCTTACTTTTGTCCAGATCTTGATAGCATACCAGCAGTGGTAAACTAGATGATCAATACTTTCTCTGGTAGGGCATCTAAAGCAATTATGAGAAGCAATGAAGCCACAATGTCTTCTTCTCGAATTTGTGTAAACAATATTATGAGCTACATTCCAATTAAAATTCCTCATAGTTTTCTCAATGTCTGTGCTGGCAATGTTGGTCCAGGCCTTAGGCCAATTGATATTTGGGTATAACTGTTGAAAGTTGGTAGGGTTGAAAGTCTGGATAGTTGTGTATAGCTGTGTTTTATTAATAGGGTTGGGGATTGGACCTTTTTTGTGTACTAGTGTAACTATGGAAGGTAGAAGTTTGTAATTTGTGTTGTGTTCTGTGTTTTTGGGCCCATTATAACTGTTATGTGTGCATATGTGTTTGGTGTGAAAGAAGGCAAAGTAATTCAAGAGAAATAAAGAGGGGACAGTAGGTGTGCTTAATATTCTTTGTATATGTTCTAAATAAATAATCTTTGACATTGTGGTAATAATTGGAATGGCAAGTCCACCCAGGTTGATTGGATTTTGTGATGTTTCACGTTTAATCAACTCTGGCTTGCCATTCCAAATAAAGTCATAGATAAGTTTGTTTCATTTGTTTATGTGTGTCTTGTCAGGAGGATTTACAGTGGCTATGTAGGTGATTTTGGGAATTATGCTGGATTTTATGAGTTTAGCTCTGTTATACGTAGAAATTTCGTAATCCTTCCAATTTGTAATTGTGTTTTCTATATTATTTAATAAATTTGTATAGGTTTGTTTACAAAATCCAAATCTATTATATTGTATTCGTAAAATTTTGATAGGGTCATCTGTACAACCAATCTTTGTCAGGAATGACCTGTCCCATGTGCCCCAACATAGGGAAGCTGTTTTACTGGTGTTAAGGGACAGGCCTGTAGTTTTAGAGAAAAGATCATAAATTTTAAAAACTCTATCTATGGAAAACTCATTTGTTGTAAAAAGAACCAGGTCATCAGCGTAGGCTGAAACTTTTAATCTGTTTCTGGTTCCTGGTATGGGGATTCCAGAAATCTGCGTATCATTTTGTATATGTCTAATGAAAAAGTCATTAACTACAACAAAAAGCAATGGTGACAGAGGGCATCCTTGCCTCACCCCTCTGTTCCCTGCTATTTTGTTAGAGAAATGTCCATTGAGATGAACAGTGTAGTGTATGTCCGAATAAAGTGTATGTATAATGTTAATAAATCGGGGTCCAATACCATATATTTCTAGTGCAGTGTATATTGCTTCCTGTGATAGCGAGTCGAGTTCAAGGCCTTCTTCTGATCTAAAGATATAATGGCAGCTCTTATGTTTTTGTGATTGATATATTCTATTATGTCTGTGAGGAGTCTGTTATTGTTATGAATGTGTCTCTTGGGGACTGCACAGGATTGATAAATTGAAATTATTTCTGGCATTGCCTGTGTTAGTCTGTTGGTGATAATTTTACTGAGTATTTTGTAGTCTGTTTAAAGAAGTGTTATGGGTCTCCAATTGTCTAATAAGTGTGCTTGTTCAGGTTTTTTGCATAGCAGTGCTATTTGACCTGTTTTCATGTCTTGTGTCATTTGTTTCAGTGTTATTATAGTGTGTAAAAATTCTGTATAAGGTATTTCTAAGATATTCCAGAATGTTCTATAGAATTCTATAGGAAGACCATCTATTCTGGGGCTCTTCTTTAATTTAAAACTGAAAATAGCTTGTTTAACTTCTTGTATTGTAATATCACTTTCTAACTTGTCTTTTGTGTGTGGAGAAATTTTGTTGGCAAATTGTTCTGTTTCATAAAGTTTATTGGTGTCTGTCTGTCTGTCTATGTCAATATTGTTTGGTATATTGTTCATGTATGTGTTTTAAGATAATTTGTGTGTCATGTGTTCTTAATCCATTTACTTCTAATTCAGTTAGGTTTGTGTTTTGTCTATTTTTATGTTTTAATCTGGTAAGTAAGTTGTTGCAATTTTCTTCTTCAGCAATTTGGACATCATGATTTCTCTCTATGATAATATGTCCCTGTTGTTTGTATAATTGCTGAAGATTGTGTTTAAGTTTGTGTATCTGTTGTTCGTGATATGTGGTGTCTAATCTCTGTTTTTTAAGGAAGTGTGTACCATTTGTGGCTGCTTTTAAAAGTGCTTTGGTTTCATTAATTTCATTTTTTAGGTGTTGTGCTTTAAAGATACCTTCTGTTCTGAAGAGTCTTCTAATTTTAGTTTGTAAATTTTACCACCAGTTCTGATCAAACTTGGTGGTCTTGTTGACATCCTCATTAATGCAGTCAGCAATTTTTTCCTGTATTTCCTTGTCTTCTAGGAGTGTTGTATTCATCTTCCTGTGTTCTCGGGTGTAAATCAAAGTGTGCATGCACAAGGAGGTGATCACTGACCTCACACGTATGTGAGTTGATATCAGTAGTGTAGCTTCTGTAGTATGTCTTGACAATGTTTCTGCTGACTAATATTTTATCCAGCCTGGAACCTGTTTTATGTGTTTTGTCAAATCTTGTATGGCCTGCACTGTATGGGTTCATATGCCTCCAAATGTCAATGAGGTCCATGTCATGTACAAATTTTGAAAAATGAGGTGCCTGTGAGGTAGGCGTGTAATTTGTAGCAGGAACTCTGTCCAGGTGTGGGGCAACAATACTGTTAAAGTCCTCTCCAATTATAAGTCCATCATAGTTGTTTTGTATGTGTTGTCTTAAGTCTTGATAAAAATTGTAATGTGATGTGGTATGTTTGGGTAAATATACAGTGATGAGTTTAATAACATAGTTGCGAAATTGAATGTCGACTGATAATATTCTGCCCTCAGTGTCTGTGTTGTATCTGAGTAGCTGTATGTTTCTGTTGTTGTGGTTAATAATTATGCCTACTCCTCTGCTCATAGAGGTACCATTTGAGAAGTAGGATAACTGTGGAAACAAATGTCTAAAATGTAGTATTCTTCTAGTGTTGGGGAAATAAGTTTCTTGGAGAAACAGAATGTCACAATCAGTCTGCATAAAGTGACCAATGATGACACTCTGTTTCTCCAGTGTAAAGCCTCTCACATTGAGGGACTGACACCTTAGTGTCTATCTGAATATTTGCAGTAATTGGCCATAAAAGAAAAAGGAAAAAAATGCAAACAAAAAGAAGGGGAGGAAAAGAAACCAGAGAGATCCAATAATAAAAAAAGGAGACTCCATATACAGTAGACCAGAAGTGGCAGGCCAGTAAGGGTCCACCAAAAAGTAGGAGAAAAAAAAGAAATAAAATAAGAAAAAGAAAAAAAATTTGGCTACTTGGTGGCCTGAACTGACCTGTCACACAACATTTTAAAAAAAGCAAGATAGTCAAATTAAAAATATCAATTAGTAAAATAATAAATTTAAGAGTGCCAAGATAATAAATATTTTTGTCACATATTTTCTTCAAGACTTGTTGGACACATGAATGTAATTTAATGGCACCTAATAAATTGACAAGTTCATGTGGATTAATTTTTTTTCGAGTAAAGATGATGGTATAATTAGTGAGGATAGAGTTGAAGAAGTAGTTATGATTCAGTTTCTTCATATTATGAATAATGTCTGGAAATGTGCAACACAAGTAGATGAGACTTTGTAGCAGTAATGGCTATAGATGGATGAAAGTTTAAAGTTTTACAGTACTGTTCTTTATTTTTGCTAGGTAGAACTTAAGAATGATATCCATGTTTGGAGTTATTTTTTGTTAGTTTGCCAGAGAGATAATTTTAACACATTATTGTTTTCTGAACATATGAGTGAATAATGCAAGTCAAAACAAAGTGTAAGATAGTTGTTATAATAAAAACAAATATATAAAAATCAACCAGATTGCTCGGAAAGATCCAGATGTAGTAAAGTAGGAGAGGAGTAATTATGTATAAATAAATGTTGGAGAAGAAATCAATGTGAGAGACTGTCATGTACTGTTGTTGTGGCAATGACAGGTGTGATGTGGGGATGTGTGAGTGGGATAAATATAGGAGAAAGAATCATAAAGATATACCAAATTATACAAACATTTAAGTTGCAGCAAAGGAATTGACACCCAAAGGTGATATAACAAGTGAGGACTAACAGAGAACCCTTGTAAAGGGCCCCTGTGTCAGCAGCCACTTTAGAGTTGCTGCAAAAGGAAACAATACAATGAGTAAAATAATAAATAACTCTTAAAATCATAAGATTAAAATACTTTTCAAGTAATTTTAGATAAACATAATTATGTCCCATAAAGGTTCTGGATAAGTAATTGTGGTATGTTTTATTACTATTCTCAATTAGGGAATGATACTCACTCACAGGTGAGTAATTGAAAAAATGAATATATAGAAAATTTGTTAGATAAATAAGGAAAAAGAAATGTAAATAGATAATAAGGTAAATAAAATGAATATAATACCTGTTATAATTACTGTTTTTTTAAAAAAAGCCTGGCAAATCTTGAAAGTTCTTTAGAGAAAAACTTAAAAACATAGTACTTATAATTTAACAACTTGGAGTACTTAAAGTCCAAAAGGCCACTCCCATGAGTGGCATAATACAGAAAGAGGGGAAAATAAAGGCCAACAAAGGGCCTGAGGGAGGGTTCAGTCTTCCATACCACTCGACGAAGCATCAATGTCGGTGAGGAAGAGGTCATTGGCCAGGTCAGGCGTGCCATGCTGCACCGAACTTTTTGCTTCGTCGGTCAAGAAGTCTGCAAAACTTAATTTCTTCTTGGGTTTTAATTTCTCTGTCTTTTTGTTTTTCCTTTGCTTGCTGGTTGTAAGAATTTTTTTTTTTTCTTCTTTCATTGGCTTTCAGATTTTTTTTGCCAACTTTCTTTTTAAATTTTGCTTGGAGCTGTCGGTTTCTTCAATGTCAGTTGACATTCCTTCTTCTATGTTTGAGGTCGATTGGACCATTTCACAAGAATTTTTTTCCCCTGTATTGGGCTCGTTATTTTGTACTTCTTCTTTTTGTATTTCCTCAACTTCCTGATTTTCTTCCACTGCACGTGGGGTTTCAGGAAAAATTGTTGCATCTGTGTCCTTCTCTATTTGAGGACTCTGGGAGGGGCTTGTTTTCGCATTTTCTTCGTCTTTCTTGATAACCTCTGTGGTGCTATTCAAGGGGTTATCGCCCTTACTACTAGCTTCCGAGGTTTTAACTTCCTCTCTAGTATTCTCAAGCTTATTGGAGCTTCCTCCGTCTTATCCTTGATTTCCTCGGTAGGTTCAACATTGACGCGAGCGCTGCCGCATTGGCGAAAGTACGCCGCGTGCACTCGTAGCGTTTGTGCGCTACGTCGCGGCAGTTCCCGCAAGGCTCAACGCATTTATCGTAGACGTGTCCTACGCCTTTGCAATTACTGCAGATCTCTACTTCACAATCGCTCGCGACATGACCACTCTGGTTGAATTTCTTGCACACTTTTTGCAATCCAGAGTATGAGACCATGCCGTTGAAGCGTCCGATCTTGAAGAAATTAGGGATCGGCTTGGTCATTGCTATTTTGATCACTCTTGTTCCCGTATAGAGATGCGACATTTCTTCGTCTTTATATCTCTCACGGACATTGGAACTTATTTTGCCATATTGACTGAAATGGCTCGAAATGACTTCCGAGTCCATTTCAATCGGTAAGCGCTTAATATATACAATCGTCTCATCGTTGTCAAGGCGATTAACCGAAGTCGTAACTCCTTCCAATACATACGGGGACTTAGTGACATAACTCATCACAACTTCTTGTTTGACGAAGGTTATATATGCCACTCCAGGAGCGACGAACTGCACAGTTTCAAGTGCCCCTTTCCCATCTTTTTTCATAATGTCCTTGGCTATCGTTTTATAGTCCAAGGACTCGTGTTTGAAGCAGCAGGTGAGTTTACGCTGCAACCGCCGCTCGGTTTCCAGCTGTTGACGGGTAGCCATGTTGGCCCCGTAGCAATGGCCGCTGGCACCAACTTGTAAACAAGTTCAGTCAAACCGAAACCACTTAGAGAAACGAAGAAAAACACTGAAAAAACTCACTAAAACTGGTGGAAAGTTCTCACATCAGTCAATGACTTCAATACAGCATCGTTTCTCAAGCTTCAAGAATGATATTTTTTTAAAAGAAGGCTACGCTTTAGAAAATTTTTTCATATTTATTAATATACAACTCTACAAGGAATCCTAATGTCATTCGCAGCATTTTCGACGCCTGGAATCGAAATCAACGAAATTTGTGAATGGCGCGGTGGCAACGTGCATGGCGCTAATGAAAAAAGAAAAGGCTATGCAGAAGGCAGGCAAAAGGAAAAGGCGATGCGGAATGGTAAAAGGTGGTGGGAGAGAGTAGCATGAGATCCAGAAACAGAACGCATGCAGTGGAAAAGGGGGAAGTCGGTTATTCGCCGTCTCATGGCCCAGTGGTTAGCGCGCTTGGCTACTGATCTAAGGGACCTGGGTTCGAGTCCCGGGTAAAGCATCGCTGTTTGTGTCGTTTTTCTGCTGACGGACTTCTGTGACAAGCAGCTGCTTGAGGGGGTGTTTTATTTTATTTTTTTCATTTAATAAGGCTATCGGGTGTGCACACTCAGTTTGCAAAAATACCACGACAAAAGTTGCGAACCCGTAGTGCAACATAAATAGTTACCACATACTTTTGCTGCTAGTGTGTTGTTTTCTTCATTATTAACAATACTCCTGTTACTTCTTCTTTTCCAATATCATTTCGGTAACATTTTTATGATCTGTACAGTTGGTTTTTGACGTTTCATTTGCCAGAAGAGTTACATGGTCCCTGATAGTCAGCGAGATTTATCTTTGACGGTGATTGTGCCATATATATATATGCATACTAGTTGGTGTTTTGCCATATGATTACTTATTTTGGTTGCATTTGTATTTCGAAAGGATATTTCATTAACGAGTCCATAATTTAGTTTTTTGGGTAGAATGCAATTTCCTCTGTGTCATTGTTTTATTTATTAACTGTTTCCTTTTATTCCCATAGCTGGAGTGCGATTACTTCTGTGAAAGTGGTTGTTTGTTCGACTGAAGGCTCGTTATCATGATTCTTCATAAATTGTACTGATGGGCATTCGGGGCGGAGGTGGCTTAGTCGGTAGTGCGCCAGGCTCGTAATCTGTAGTTCCCAGGTTCGACTCCCAGCTGGGTCAGCGTTGAAATTTATCGCCGCAAAATTCCCCGCCCAGCTCACGGTCAGTAGGGGACACCGGTGGGCTTGGAAAGGCCTCCGTCCGTCGGATGGGACGTTAAGTCGTGGCCCCGTGTGTGGGAGAGCCATACCTTGTGCACGTTAAAGAACACGCTGGATGACCTTGACGGGAGGCTACCATCTGTCTCCCAACAGCTGTTCCAGTGGGTTCCCTTCCCCAACCTTCTCTGAGCCTTCGGGGTCCATGTGACGTGGCCATTTACCCCATGGTGTGCAAAAAAGTGCCGCTCAGAGGTAAAACAACCCAACTGATGGGCATTTCGTACAGATTTTCTGCATAAGTAAAGTTTTTTTCCCTGCATAGTGCTGTTTCATTAAGATGATTGAAAGTGATAGTTTTCTCGAGTTTGCAAATTTGCCAGATGGATCGTAATCCGTAGATGGTGATCAATGCTTCCATTACACCGAAGCAGTGGAATATTTAACGTATTCGTAAGATCAAATGTCAAATACAGAGCACCGGATCGGGTCCCATATATCTTCCATCGGAAATAAAATTTTGTAACGGAAACTGCACGAGTATTTTGATTAGCGAACAATATATGGAGCAGTGAAAAAACAAAATTAAAAATCGAAACATTCAATTTGAAAACATTCATTCAAAATAAAAAATCGAAACAACAATCAAAGTTGCATTTATACCAAATGCAACTTTGATATGAATTGTATACAGTTTCATGATTTTTAAAACATAAACCTGATTTATTAAGTTCATTCTTGTGAAAAAAATCATAAATAAATTTTTTAAGTAATATGGTTGTTTAAAATGCTATTGTATGCTTATATTTTATAATAAATGTTATAAAGATTTTTAGTTTTAATGAAACAAATAAACGCAACCTGGTTTTTTTTTTTTCATTATGAAACAATTTGTGTTTTGTCGTGTATTTTCTCCGAAAAAATATGGTTACCGTACGTATATGTCGCTTGTGTAGTCGCCATGTTGGTCTTTACTTATAAAGATATTTAAACTAACACTCTAACTTTACAGTAGCCATGCGTGCAAAACACTCGGCCACGGAACGCCGTTAACCAAAAAAGTTGAAATATAAACTAGAAAGATTATTAGTTACGGAAATGTGAAAACAACACGAAACATTTAAAGAATAATAATTAATTTGATTTATAGTGCGCTTACATTTAATGCGAAGAGCAACTTTGTAGTTAACTGTAGGGCTTGAAATACGCCTTTCCGGGTGGTGACGTAGAGCAACTTGGTACTTTGTTATTAGGGTTTAAATAAGGCCAAATAATGGCGTAACCACGATCGAGCAATGGTAACTCCGGGGACCTTTCCATTGCTTAATTGAATTCGTTTGATCTTGGCGTCTGAAAATACGTAAGCTATAATTTAAAAAGTCACAAAAAAGAATATGGATTTTATATATATTTATAATGAATAGAAAAACAGCGAAATTCATTCATAAAAAATTTGTAAAAACAGTCAGTCAAACGTATTGCACTCTAGCGATTTGACTGTCACCTTCAATATTTTTTTTTTAGAATTCAGATTAAAGTCGAACACTGCAGATAAGGACAATGGAAAAAGTAACGTCAAAAGTCGAGTGTGTCAGTGAAAGAATTGATAGATAAGGGCATTATTGCTAGGGGAAAAATCGTCGGTGCCCCCCTTCCCTTGGTATCCTAAGCAGGTGCTTATATTACTTAAGGGTTAGTCCAGCCAGTGGTTGTAAACCATTAAATTCCGTGTGGTGGCGAAGATTGGAAAATAATTAAATAGATTTACCTGATGTTTTTCGAGTGGCCCAGTGCTTGGTTACACTTGAAGGGGATAAGGAATACAGTCCGTGTCGTTATTGGCGTACTAAGGTTTCGTTTTATCTCACACAACTAGGTTTATTATACTCCTATTGTTTCGCGGTAAGCAATGTGTAGGTAAATGCGATTCCACGAACTCTGTTCACTTCATCATGGTATTCACAAGGTAACTGCAATGACCGAAACGAGACGGCGCTTTCCGATAGTTTATTTACTATCACTTAAATTTGAATTCCAATAATAAGGTAATGACGTCGACACTGAGGTTTTGGAATGCAATGTTTTCTCATTCGCCGGAAGTGAGGCTGCAACAGTATTTCCTATTCGCAACAGAGGTTTACTCACTTGTCTTTATTTTATCTATTTACGTATAAACGTTGTCGAATCGAAATCAAACTCATTACTTTTAACTGTAGGATCTCTTGCAAACGTCTTTCTTAACAACGGTGATTAATACTTTTTCATGCAGTTAAATATTACACTGCAGAATTTTAATTTCCTATGTAATTATTTACTTTTAATGACGGGGTAAAAATGCTAGGACACTGATTCCTAGTATATATTGGCATGCAGATCAAAATATCGCGGTTCGATGGCACTAAATTTCATTACGTTTTACGATGAGAACGGCATGAACATGTAAAGAAAAATGAAACCTCAGAGTGGAAACAGGTTGTATGTTTTATAGGATAAAACGATAATTATTTCCGGTGTTCCATTTGCATTTTCCTCAACGCAATTCTAACGGCCACCGAATTACAAAAAATAATATGAATCGCTTTGAATATTAGTCGGTCAAATTACACCTTGGAAGTTTTCCAACCGTTCGGAGCCGCAATCGACACATCGTAATATTTTAAACCGTTCCCGAGTTACAATCCTACCCCTCTCCTCTGTTAGTATGCGACACCGATGGCCTTGGAAAACCCATCCTACGGGACGTTTAGTTATGCCACCGTCCGAAAGAACATTCAGGTTGAAGCACGCGGTGGGTCGACTTACTGGACTATCCCATCTGTTTAATTTTTGCAGTGCGTGCTGTTATCGAAATATGGTCTTAGCTATCGGGAGTCGTCGTGATTTATCAGTTTAGCCCGAGGTGTGACAAGAAATGGCGTCTCTGTCGTTGTAATAACCATGGAAACGAAAATTAAAATTACTCTGTGAAAGTAAATAAGTCTAGTCTCTTCGGAGGGATTGCAGAAGTAGGGTAAATAGAAATATTTTTATTGTGTTTATTACTTTTGTGTGTAACGTTTAATTGCACGCTATTATGTTGAAAAAGAAATGGGAAATATAAATATCCAACAACCGTTAAAAAATTGAAAAATAATCAATCTTTAAAAAAGTGTAATTTCTTTTTAAATACTGTCGTTAACGAAATTTTTTGGCACCATTCCAGTTTTTTCCTACTTTAAGAATTGTTCTCTTATTGATAATGTGTGTTACTTTATAAGGCAGGAAGAAAAAATTAGCATGTCAACGGCCATAGCAAGTTGAACACACTGGTTCTCGTCTGATGCCCGAGGTTAAGCTTTGGGCGCGGTCAGTACTTCGGAGGGTGAGAACATGGAAACACCGCGTGCAGTTGGCAGTTTTTTTTCGTATGCGCTGTTACTCCTAAAATATTGGTCTAGGTTATTCTACGTTGGTTGTCGGGTTCGAATACATTGTTAGTAAATAAATAAATAAAGGAGAATTAAAGCGTTCATACAATAGCTTTGGTTACCAAACCTGCAACGTTTCTAGGTTGTTTCGAGAAAGGACTCCGTGCAGTCGGAATGTAAAAATAAAAGATTATATTTCTCGGGGTTGCAGATATGGTTATCCTTTCGCCCACTGTTTCAGAAAGTAGAAGGACATAATTATTTTTTTAATATTCAACAGATACACGTGAAATATAAATAAATAGTTAAAGTTTTATTGAAATATACGTATAAAAAAAAATTCATTTCCTTCTGCCCCTCGGGGCGGGGGTGGCTCAGTCGGTAGCGCGCCAGGCTCGTAATCTGTAGTTCCCAGGTTAGAGTCCCAGCTGGGTCAGCGTTGAGATTTATCCCCGCAAAATTTCCCCGCCCCGCCCACGGTCAGTAGGGGACACCGATGGGCTTGAAAAGGCCGCCGTCCGTCGGATGGGACGTTAAGCCGTGGCCCCGTGTGCGGGAGAGCCATACCCTGCGCACGTTAAAGAACACGCTGGATGGCCTTGACGGGAGGCTACCATCTGTCTCCCAACAGCTGTTCCAGTGGGTCCCCTCCCCCAACCTTCTCCGAGCCTTTGGGGTCCATGTGACCTGGCCATTTAGCCCATGGTGTGCAAAAAAGTGCCGCTCAGAGGTAAAACAATCCAATCCTTCTGCCCCTAGATTACCGTTTCTGTTATAATTATGTGTAAATGTTCCTTACTAACGACTGATTTAAACATCACATTTACCGAATATGGAAAGATTAGCGTTCACACTGAGAATATAAGGAAAGAATGATGTTAGTTTATTTCCACTGAAGGTGTTACCACTGGAAATGCTGAAATGAGACATTTAAAAGTTAACAATGAAAATAGCGAACAGAATCTATATATGTAAGGTACTAATTTTAGACCCTAATCAGAGTATACTGGTAATACTCGACACATTCGAAATGCCAATACAAGTTTTTCCAGCTGTGAATGGCATCCAGCGTGTGTTGTTCAATACAGGGTATGGATGTCTGACGTACACGGTATCTCGTACCGGAGCTTCGATTTCAACCTAAATTCTCAATTCTTTGCTTTCCGAATATGTAGTATTTAGTAATTTTTTTTTATTTTTAGGTGGAAAGTAAACGAAGTGGGTTACTTTTATGGAGAGCAGCATTACCTACTTAACGAGTTTTCATGTGACATGGAACCTGTTGCATTCGGCCCTCAATTCATGTTCCGAATATTTGACAGAAGCTGGGCATCATGTAGAGTAAAAAATAAATAAACTTTTATTTGGGGGCTGGAACAGCTGTTGGGAGGGATGGAAGCTTGCCGTCAACGCCATCTGGCGTGTTCTTTAACGTGTCTAAGGTATGGCTGTCCTGCACACGGGCCAAAGGCTTAACGTCCCATCTGACGGACGGCGGCTTTTTCAAGCCCATCGGTGTCCTCTACTGACAGTGGGAAGGGTGGGGAATTTTGCCGAGATAAATCTGAACCAGCAAAGTCTCAAACCTTTGAACTAAAGATTACGAGCCTGGCGCGCTACCGACTGAGCCCCCCCCCCCCGTGTTTTGAGTTTCTATTTGTAATGCTATGAAACAGATATCATCTTCGCGATGAATTAATTTCTCGAATTGGATGTCTCCACGGTGTGAGATTGTTAATAAAACCAGTAAAGTTTGATAATTAAATTAATCAATCCCAGTTATTTAAGCTGAAACGTTAAAGTGGTGTTAATTTCCGGCTTTGATATTAAATTGAATTCGCATATTTTAAATATTAACGTTTCTGAAATATTATAATATTACTATTAATCGTTGCTAACTGTAGTTCGATTCTTGTGTAGGTAAAATTTACGTGGTGTATGAACTTTATTCTAAATATACGTAATAAAATATATTATGGAAAAGAAGAAATGAATTGAGAGTAAAATTTGACACCGAAGTGAAAGCGAATATATGGTTGCTATCGTAACTAAGGGCGCCACGTGTAAAGCTATCTAGGTGCACGTGCCATTGTAACATATTTGACCAATCGTAGAAGAGGAACACGAACAACCGTTGGGGAAGGCGGGAAGAAGCAGATATTTCATTAGAAACAAAATTAACGCCACCTAGAGGAATTTATTTCATTTAGCAATAATTGTATGTGTGAATTTAATTAAGTACATAAGTTATATTTATGCATTCATGTTTCAAAACTTTAATCAACACTATTTAAATATTAGCACATATAGTATGTTGGAATATAAATTTAGGACACTTTTTTGGGTGAGGGGAAATGTGAATTTATTTTTGTTAGAGTTCAACTTATTTGGACTTTGACCTGAAATTTCGCACTGCAAACTGGACCTTAACCTGAACCATTCTGTGAAAATTTGGAGTGTGTACATTGATTTCCCCGATGAGTTATGACTGCCAGTGACAGGCAGTAAATGACACTCCGCAACTCGCTAAGTTATGACGGTGTATTCCGTATCATCTCATTCGGATCAAATTTACGAACAATAATCTTTTTTAAAACACAAAAAAATACCCTTGATAATTAACAGACATTAGAAAATCTATTTTATTTTACTACTTCAACTGATGCAGTATTTAATTAGTAACGCAAGTTCAGATGTTTAACAACAGCGATATCTGTTTATTTAGTCTAAAACCCTAACAGAAAGAAGTTTATAGGAAGGCAGAATGGAATAATCTACATTTCTTTGGGAAGAGCGATAAATATGTTTCGGTTTCCATTTCTATTTAAATACGGAACTCATAAAGAATCCTCAGCATTGAGATTTATCTCCGTAAAACTCCCCGCCCTTCCCACGTTCAGTAGTGGACACCGATAGGCTTGGATTGGATTGTTTTACCTCTCAGCGGCACTTTTTTGCACACCGTGGCCTAAATGGCCAGGCCACAAGGACCCAGAAGGCTCAGAGAGGGTTGGGGGAGGGGACCCACTGGAACAGCTGTTGGGAGACAGATGGTAGCCTCCTGTCAAGGCCATCCAGCGTGTTCTTTAACGTGCACAGGGTATGGCTCTCCCGCTCACGGGGCAACGGCTTAGCGTCTCATCCGACGGACGGCGGCCTTTTCAAGGCCATCGGTGTCCCCTATTGACCGTGGGCAGGGCGAGGAAATTTTGCGGATATAAATCTCAACGCTGACCCAGCTGGGACTCGAACCTGGGAACTACAGATTACGAGCCTGGCGCGCTACCGACTGAGCCGCCCCTCTTGGAAAGGCTGCCGTCCGTCGGATGGGACGTTAATCCGTGTCTCCGTGTGCGGGAGAGCCACACCCTGTGCACGTTAAAGAATACGCAGGGTGATTATGAAGGTAGGATACCATCTGTTGCAGTGGGTCCCCTCCAGCAACCTTCTCTGAGCCTTCGGGTTCCCTGTGACCTGGTCATTTAACCCACTGTGGGCAAAAAAAAAATTGGCGCTCAGATGTCCTTTACACATATGTAATTATTCTTCTTTTGTCACTTTTTTTGCTATTCAGCTGTTCGACGCCGGTCATATCTATATAATCCTCACATCTGTTGAAATAAATAGTCAAGGAAAAATGTAAAAAAAAAATGCGATTATTTTTATTATTTGAATTTATTTAAAATTTTATTTTATTTAAAATTTAATTATAAGCTATTTATTTCTAAAATGACAATTAATAAACTAATTTATTGTGACTTTATTAAAAGATCATGGAATATTACGAAATTAAAACTTTTTTTTAGAAATTGAGGAGTAATTAGTTGACTTTCAATACATTTTTTATAGCACTGTAATGTAAATTGGTAATCCAAAACTTGATCTCTGTCTTCAAAACACAAATAAATCTACTTCTGATTAATTCTGAGCTCAGTTAAGAGTTTTACATTGAGATGCAAAATATAAAAATATCCATAACAGCAGCATAATTTTAACGAATTTCTGTTTTACAGACTACACAGGGATTAACTGCTTAGTCGAGGAGTCATTTCACATCCTAAACATTTAACCTCTGATTATTTTATTTCCCAATCCAAAGAAGCTTAACGTGTTACAGAAAAGAGTGAAAATATCTTCCAAAATATAATAAAGAAATAAAAAAAACACACACCCTCCAGCAGCTGCTTGCAACAGCGATCTGAGAGGAGCCTGTCAGTTTCTCCGCCATAGTCGAAGGTCTGCGAGGGTGGTGACCCCTTTGATTACTTTAATACGCCATATAGAAGATACGCGTTTGGTTGGGTTGTTTTATCTCCGACAGGTAGTTATTTGCACACAAGGGTCTAAATGGCGACGTCATAAAGAACCAGAGGGATCAGTTTAGGTTGCGGGAAGGTGACCGAATGGAACAGCTGTTATGAGACAGATGGTAACCTCCCATCCAACGTTTTATTTAATCTGCATAGGGTATGATACATACAGAATTTCTACACTCGTTTCTTGTGGTTTTCACCAGTTTTTATTTTAACAATATTACGTTTTACGACAATATTAGTTTTTACGACATTTTGGGAGGCTACCATCTGTGTCCCAACAGTTGTTGCAGTGGGTTCCCCTCCCCCAACCTTCTCTGAGCATTCGGTGTCCATGTGTCATGGTCATTTAGCCCATGGTGTTGCAAAAAAGTGCCGGTCAGAGATAAAACATTTTTTTCAGAATTAAATTCAAATGGGGTTTCAATTCAGCCTGTCAGTTTATATGCCATAGTAGACGGTCTGAGACAATGGCGCCCTCAGCAGAAAAACGACACAAAATAGCCATGCCGTACCCGGGACTCGAACCCAGGTCTCTTAGATCAGTAGCGAAGCGCGCTAACCACTCAACTTAAAAAAAAATAAATCCTTAATAAACAATAGGAATAATCTAATTCAATGCAACCAATTCTGTTTCTGATAGGTTCCCGAGAAAACCGTGTAAAAAAATACCTCAGCAGAAAAACGACCCATAAGTCCATGCCTTACCCGGGACTCGAACCCAGGTCCCTTAGACGTGAAAACAGAATACAAATGAGTTGTTTCTAAACAAGTCATATCAAAATCTTGAAGTCTTTATTTCATTTTTATTAATTTTAAGATATCTAATTTTATTAACTTTAGAAGTTTTCAAATTAAAACCGACCGGTTTGGTTTTAAAGAAAATAAATATATAAAGAATTCTTAAATATTTTTTGGTTTTTTTTTTATATTTGTCGTGTTTTTTAAGTCAGTCGGTAGCGCCCCGGGCTCATAATCTGTAGTTCGCAGGTTCGAGTCCCAGCTGGGTCAGCGTTGAGATTTATCTCCGCAAAATTCCCCGCCCTGCTCACGGTCAGTAGGGGACACCGGTGGGCTTGGAAAGGCCGCCGTCCGTCGGATGGGGCGTTAAGCCTTGGCCCCGTGTGTGGGAGAGCCATACCCTGTGCACGTTGAAGAACACGCTGGATGGCCTTGGCGGGAGATTACCATATGTCCCCCAACCTTCTCTGAGACTTCGGGGTCCATGTGATGTGGCCATTTAGCCAATGGTGTGCCAAAAAGTGCCGCTCAGAGGTAAAACAATTTTTTCCGAATTAAATTCAAATGGGTTTTTTTTAAAAAGGCGCCGTGTGAACCGTGTTACATCAAAATAAATCGTGTAAATAGGGAAATTAAATTTCTTTTCTGATCTGTGTTAAATCAAAAACGTGTAAAAAATATATATACTTGATTGAGATTCAAATTTGTCACTCATTAACCTAAACTGATTGCATTGTTGCTACCGTAAGTAAGCACCTCAGCAGAAAAGCAACATCAATGCCTTACCCTAGGTTGGAACCCAGGTCTCTTAGATCAATAGCCAAGCGCGCTAAGCACTCAACTTAAAAAAAAATAATAAATCGTTTTTAATAAATAATAGGAATAATCTAATTCAATGCACCCAATTCTGTTTCTTATAGGTTCCCGAGAAAACCGTGTAAAAAAATAAAGCTTTAAAAAAAAAATACAGTGCATATGAAAAAATTGATATGAAAATGTTTAAATCTCCTAAAATTATTGCTGCCTGCCTGTGAATACGGGTTAATAATAAAGTAGGCAAAACACCGAGATGACGTCACCAGTACTCTTTCGTTGTGTTGCCAGCAGATTTGGTATATTACAATCACGTTGAAGTTTCAAAAATGCTATTCTTAATCGTAATAATGTTGCTATTTGAGGTATATTTTTATGTTATGCTTCGATCAACTCAGGTACGTAAGATGCATTTTTATTTTTCTACAGAGAAAAAAATGGTTATATAAAGTTTCGGAGAAGTATAGACGAAACATTGTGAAGCCGTAGTAAAAGTTGGAAGTTGCATAGTTTGAGTTTTGCATTGCAAGCTTTTTTGAGTTGTTCCACTGGATGTTTTTTCTCACCCTCGTACGATCCACGGAAGAAGTAACCATTCTTTTGTTTGATATATTTTGGGTGAGATTTTAGTGATGTACTGCGATGTGGTAGGGCTTTACGTAGGCAGCAACCATTAATACGTTTACGAACCGTTAAAGCTTTGGAAATTCCGGTTTTTGAAAAGTCGTTTTCGGTAAAAACTTTGGTATTTGCGAGCAATCTGAAGATTGATATTATTGTTTTGGCGCAGAAATGTAAATTAACAGTTAGGTGCACGTCGTGATGTAATAAGATAGAAAATTAGGAATGGATTTGCATCGAATGGTATCTGGGTCTTCTACGTCCTTGTGACCTAACTATTTAACGATGGTGTGGAAGAAAGTGCCGCTCAGAGGTGAAACAACCCAACTGACAGCTTGTTTCGAAATTCAAAACTCGAATTTTAATTGCATTTCGGAAAACCTCGAGAAGGATCGTCTAGTATGATGTAACGTTGAATTAATACTCTAAGACCTGAATTAATCTACTAATTACGAAACCTCTCAATATTTCAAAATAAATTATTGACAATGAATAATCTAAATGAAAATTCTAAATATAAAAAAAAAAAATTTAAAAGTCAGTGTAATATCCAATCTTCAGACTTTGTATTATTTCATAATCAACTACTTTCTATTCAGAATCCTGTTGAAAATATTTTATATCTCACAGTTTGAATGCTAAATCGTTGACTTAACCTACTGCCTTTTCATAAATACGTGTGATGGGACGTTAAGCCAAGGCGATTAAACTTCCGTCTTCACGTTTTTTTTTTATAAACTTCCGCCTTCGGTAAAAGTGATGTCCACTCTTTGCTTCATTAAAATTTAATCCCCCCCCCTTGCGCGATCTTCACAAGTTTATTCCCGTTTCCTATTTGAATTATAAACTCTGATAATTACCTCACTTTGACTAAGCATTCGCTATATAAGGTCTGTTATCGCAATATATGGATTTCAAATAAGGTATACGTTTGAAAATACCAAATCTATTTTTTATACCCCGCAACCGCTTCTTATTGTTCTTCTCGTCGCCGGAAATACGAGAATATCCAACAATTATATCCATAAAGCTATTTCGATAACCGGAAGTGCACGATATTGTTTCGTCAAAGTAGCAACGTATATGTAGTATTATTGAAAATATGAGCATATTTTAGGTGTAAAATGCAGTTGATATGATAGAGATTTCTTATAAGATTCGAATTTCATGATATGTAGATCTGATGTGAATTATTTCCTGTATTAGACGGTGAAATTATTAATCAAGTCTAGATATTTGGTGAGAAAAATTTTCCATGTTGGAATAATGTTAAAATCTGAAAATGTAAAGTGACAGTTTAGCAGAAAAAAAGCGGAAATTATCGTAAGTTCTGAGTTATGTAGCTCACTTGAATATAGTTTATTGTTGATTCTTATTTCAATTTCCTTTGCTGTTAAGAGGTTTAAAAATAATTCAATCTGTGTAATTTATAGAGTTTTGCTTAGAGCTGTGTTTTTTAAATTTCTAATTGAGGTTTAGAGAAAAACTTTTTAAGAATAGCAGGATTGGTTTCTTTTTTTAAGTATGATGCTGTACTTTCTTTCTCTAGTTTTTCCTCTCGGTATGTTGTGTGTATATATATATAGGGTATTCGATATTTCTACTGTTCAGGTGTATTTGGTGGCAATGTTGGAGTTAATATGATTTTGTCTGATGAATAGTGTACAGTGGTATATTCTAAAGAATTCGAGAAAAGGGTTTTAATTTAGTCGATAGTAATATGTTTTAAAGTTTTTCGTTATGTTGAAAGTGTTGTGATATTTATGTAAATTGAGAAGAATTTCAATGGGTTGTTAGCGGGGTGGAAATGGGGGGACCTTTCAAAAGAAATACTCTCTTGTGGAAGTGAACGGAAGGGGAGGGCTGCCAGATTAGTGTGGCCTACTGATCTGGACAACTATGGCTACTTTTCTTATTTTTCCACCCTACTGAGGAGTGGTCAACCACACAGGGTCCGGGTGCTGACCATATACCCACTGGACTGGACAGATATATGGCTCTGAGCTTGATTATCGATCCTGGTTTTGCTGCACTGGTGGGCTTCTGTGGAGGGATAATCTTCCGCTGTGTTTTCTGTTTGTTTGTGGGTTGACAGCCCCAAGTGAATAGATTCACAGGATATGTTTATCAGCTGGTGGATAATCCTGAGCAGAAGTCATCGCAGCCACCTGAACTCTTTGCTTCTATTGGCATCGTCAGATTCTACATTGCAGGAAGTCTTCCAGTGTAGATGGCTTCAGCCTTTAGTGGTGGAGGAACGGGTCTTTGCCCCATGTCTCCGATTAGGGGGCTGTTTGATATTGTTGCCATTCCCTCTCTCAATAAACATAGTTTCTTTAAACATCCCACTAACCATTTTCTCTCCATAGGTAGTTGGAATGTGAGGACTCTGCACAGAGCTTACTCTCTTAATGTCCTCACACAAGAATTCCACCATTATAATTTAGATATTCTCGGCTTGCAAGAGACCAAATGGATAGATAAAGGTCAGATTCATAAAAAAAAAACTTTAAATTTCTCTTGTCAGGGAGGGACGACAATAAGCATCACCGAGGCGTTGGTCTGCTTCTCAGCAGACACGCTAGTGATGCTCTTCTAGGGTATGAGTGCATTAATGAAAGGTTTCTTACAGCAAAATTTCAGACAAGCGTTAAAGACTTCAATGTTATCTGCTGTTATGCCCCCACTGAGGATGCCGATGAGGATGAGAAGGATAGGTTTTATGGACAACTTTAGGATATTTTGAATTCTGTCAAGAAAGGAGATATTACCCTTGTTCTTGGTGACTTCAATGCCAAAGGTGGTACTGACTGTTACCTTTGGGGAGGAGTAATAGGCCCTTTTGGTATTGGTAGCTGCAATGGGTAGCGTCTCCTGTACGTAAGTAAACTCAATGGATTCAGAATAACTAACACTTACTACAAACACCGCTACATATATAAGTACATATGGGTTTCACCTGATGGGCTGCATAAGAATATGATTGATTATATATTAATTAACAGCAAATGGGCTAGTTCTGTTTGGAATACCAGGTCATATAGGGGAGCTGAAATTGGATCTGACCTTTATCTTGTTAAAAGTGTCTTGCAACTTAAACTTAAAAAATGTTGTGCTAGGGTTAAAAAATTTACTTTTAATACTGAAGCTCTGAAAGACCCAGTTATAGCCAAAGCTTACCATGATAGGTTAGTTAGTCATTATGAGAGTCATGGTTTGCTTACTACTGAAGTTGAGGAAGAATGGGATAATTTTAAACAGGCTTTTTTGGACAATAACAGTACTCTTTTAGAAAAAAAGGAGCAGAGGAGACATAATTATTTAAGTGATAAGGCACTTGAGCTTATTTCAGAAAGAAGGAACTGCAGGAATGTCGTTAATCAATACCCTACTAGTCCTAATAGAAAGCATTACAGAGAACTTAATAAACGTGTAAAAGATCAGTTAGCTGCTGATAAGAATCTTTGATTTGATGTTTTGGCTGACAAAGCCAAGGAAGCAGTTAGACAACAGAACAGCAGAGAGCTGTACCATATAGTTAATGTTTTATGTGGTAGAAACCAGACAGGAATACAAGGATTGAAGGATAAACAAGGTAAGGTTATAGAAGGTGAGGATTCTCTCATGGCTAGATGGGCTGAGCATTTCAGTGATGTTCTAAACAATGAGGTTAGTTCTATTCCCATTGTTTGCAATGATGATAGATGCATTGATGCCTTTAATGTTGGCCCTATAAGACAATCTGAAGTTATTTTGGATGTTTCTAAACTTAAAGTTCATAAATCCCTAGGGGTAGACGAAATTACTACAGAAATGCTCACAACTGGGAATGTTTCGGTTACCACTTGGATGACTGAAAATATGAAAATCTTTTATGATAAAGGCATGGTTCCTAAGGATTTTACCAGAGCTATTGTTATCCCTATTTTCAAGAAAGGTGATCGCAGTTCTTGTGATAACTATAGGGGTATGAGCCTACTCTCTGTTCCATGTAAAGTTCTTTTCATGATTGTGCTTAATAGAATTAAGAATCTGATTGACAGTCAATTGCGTGATGAGCAATGTGGATTCAGAAAGAGGTAAGGGAGGGGTGGATAATCACTTATTTTCACTTACGCAGATTCTTGAGAAATGTTTAGAGTTTCAGAAACCTTTCATTACTAGCTTTGTTGATTTAAAAAAGACCTTCGACTCTGTTGATCGTCATAATTTATGGTTGATCATGAGATCATATGGTATACCAGAGAAGTTAGTTAACATAATGAAAGCTCTCTATAATAACACAGTCATGTGTGAGAGTTGGTAAGGCTTGTAGCAATTGGTTTAGCATTACTTCCGGTGTTCGGCAAAGGTGCATTTTGTCTCCTTTTCTCTGTAGCTTGGTTATTGATTATGTTATGCGAAATTCACTTCAAGGGAAAGATTTTGGCCTTAAATGGACTGGAGATACGAAAATTTCTGATTTATGTTATACTGATGATTTAGCCCTTTTGGCAAATGATGTTGATGAGATGAACTCTTTCATTCGAGCTGTTCATTAAACTGGTAGTAGAGTAGGTTTGTTTATAAACAGAGAGAAAACTAAAGTGATGAATATTGGTGAGCCAGGCTCTCATTCAGTTAATCTGAATGGTTGCAGTCTTGAGCAAGTGTCACCGTTTAATTATCTTGGGAGCTATGTAACAGATAATGGTGAAGTGCGGCATGAGATTAACAGACGAATAGGGATTGCTGCCGGGTCTTTTAAGAATCTTTGGAAAGTGTGGAGAAATAGGCGTATACACCTAAAAACTAAAATTAGACTGTATAACAGTTTGGTTCTTTCTAGGGTTAGTTATGGTAGTGAAACTTGGACATTTTGTAAACAAGATAACAGGAAACTAGATGCTTTTGATTCCAGATGCTTACGCAGTATCTTGGGTATTAGGTGGTTCAACTTTGTAACTAATGATCAGGTTAGGCAAAGGAGTTTGCAACCTCCTTTAAGCAGCATATTTTGCAGAGAGAGACTCCCTTGGTTTCGCCATGTTGTCCGTATGAATAATTATAGATTGGCGAATAATAATTGATATAATTTGAGTTTTTTTTTTTTATTTTTTTTTTTAATTTTTTGGAACTTTGCGTACCGGGAACACATTACAGTGTAATAAGTAACCATTGGCAAGGTCTATGCGATTAAAAAATACAAACGGACTGTATTCCCTATGCCCTTCTCTAAACCACCATTCTGCTGTTCGAAAAAAATATCAGGTGAATCAAGTTTAATAATATTCTTAAAGTGTTTGTGGTTCGTTTATAAATTCTTTCAGGTAAATAACTTTCTAAAAAAAATAAATAAATACCACCTCAAGCAGCTGCTTGCCACAGAGGTCTGACAGGAGCCTATCAGTTTATATGCCACAGTAGAAGGTCTGAGAGGATGGCAGGACCTCAGCAGAAAAACGACACAAACATCCATGCCTAATCCGGGGCTCGAACCCAGGTCCCTTAGATCAGTAGCCAAGCGTGCTAACCACTCGGCCATGGGACGGCATAATAACTTTCTAGTCAATAATTAATTTACAGTAGAGGTAATCTAATTTTCCTATTTTTAGCATGAGAGTTATGAAATTTCAACCGAGAGCTACCATACAGCACATTAATCTGATTATGGGATATAAATTTTATAGTTAAACGCTATTTGTCGCTGTCGACCACAAACGACCCCTTTCATTTCGGCTCGGATTTTGTAAAGCTCGCTCAGTAGAACTAATGGTTGTCCGAGGAAAAAAAATTCTTTGCTTAATTTTTGATTTCTTCATTTCCCTATTCGTCACAGTATGCGTAGAAATATTTGTATATCGTAAATGATCAAACGGCAGTATTTTTATGTACATGCTTTCAGATGTATTTGCCCATTATCGTGGACGAAGTTTGAAAGCAACGTCTGATATTCGCAACAGATATATCGAGCTGATAGGGTGATGTAACGAGCCCAAGAAATGTCAACGTGGCGATAAATATATAATTTACCCACTATACGGAAACGCATTGCTCAGACCTAAGAAGAAGGTAATGTACAGTACAGCGAAACGTGTAATAGAAGCCTTAGATTAAACCACAGGGTTGTCCTTTGTGAACACAGGAAAAAGCGTTCTTTACCCCTAAGGACAAAGTTGCCTATGACATAAGTAAGAGATTCACACCTAGCCTCGATCTAGGAATTTCTCGTTGGGCACCATAGGGAAATGCGTTTTGTGAAAGCCATCTAGTTACCGCCTGTCTGGACAGCCTTCAACAAAAAGAGCGAAAATAAATATGCCTAAATAAGCAATTCCTTTCATTGGTTTAAGATAAGTTAAAGTTAATTTATTTTAATAACATTCAAAATAATTTACTTATTAAGATTTTATTTAAATATTTTAGAATATTATAAAAATATTTACCAAAATTAAAAAAAGGAAATAGCTACCAGTTAATATTTTAGGATTAGAAATTCTTTTCGATTTATACATACTTTGGTTTTGAAAGATCTTATAGAAATTATGGTGGCAACACTTGGACATACGATAGATGACGTCATGTCCTTGTTTTCGCGATAGGATTTGTAATTCTAATTTACCTGCTGAAATAATAAATCCAGTTTCTCACTGGCATACCACTGAAGATTATTGTTAACCATTCCAGTTTCCGCAACCATTTAAATACTAAAACAATATTTTTTAAAACCTATATTTAAAAAAATATTTGATTATGAACTTTAATTTATCATCAGTGACATTTTTCCATTAAATGCATATTTTAGAGCTTCCAAGTAACGTTTCTCACTGGTATAACAAGGAAATTTTGTTGCCGTTCGGTAGGGTACCTGAAAAGCATAGGAAATGAATAATGTCCGTATGACGAGCCAAAATAAAGTGGTAGACACCGTCAAATAGCGGTTAACTATCAATTTTATATCCCATAATCAGAATAATGGGCTGCATACTATTTGTTGGTTCGAAATCGATCGAAATTTCATAGCTCTTAGGCTAAAAACTGTAGAATTGGATTACCTATACTGTTAACTAATTATTCACTACAAAGTTACTTACCTGAAGGAAAATATAAAAGAACCACAAACACTTCACGAATATTATTTAACTTGATTCAGCTGATACTTTTCGAGCTGCAGAGTTGTGGGTTACAGAAGGTCAGGCCGACGCTATTTATTAACCGCTCGGGCCTTGCCTATGGCTGCTTCTTATACTCGAATCTGTTCGCGATAGGCAAAGCTCTGATAACTACCAACCCTCAAAATAGGATGACTTATTCGCCATATTTTAATAGGTAACGCGGCAAATGGAACAGCGAGAAAAGCATTGGACGTTTTCAATAATAGGCGAATGACATCTGAGAGTGACGATTGAGGATGTATTGTTTGCACAGTCCGGAGGAAGTGACATTTACATTGTTTCGTATTCCCAACAGAGGGATTTGTTTCCTCTTCCGCACTTACATTTTTCGGTATCTTCTATGTGAAATTTACTAAAAATTACCTAGTACCTCTTTCAAAAGTTTTTCGGATTCACCGTGAGTATCTTAAATTTTCGGTGAAGAAAGACAATGAACATCACCAAGGCGTGAGACGCTAGTGATGCTCTTCTAGGATATTAATGAAAGGTTGTTTACAGGAAAATTACAGACAAGCGTTTAGGACTTCAATCTTATCTACTGTTATGCCACCACTGTGAATTCCGATGACGATGAGAAAATAGGTTTTACAGACAACTTCAAGGTATTTCGAATTCTGTGAAGAAATGAGATGTTAGCCTTGTTCTACGTGACGTCAATGCCAATGTTAAACTCAATTGCTTCAGAATAACTAACACTTATTACAAAGACCGCGAAATACATAAGTACACGTGGGTTTCATCTCATGGGCTTGCATATGCATAAGAACGTTATAGATTATATATTGATTAACAGCAAATGGACTACTTCTGTTAGAAAGAACAGGTCATATTCGGAAGCTGAAATTGGATCTGACCATTATCTTGTTAAAAGCGTTTTGCGTTTTAAACTTAAGAAGTGTTGTGTTAAGGTTAAAAAATTTACCTTTAATTATGAAGCTGTGAAAGACCTAATTAGAGTACATCTTATCATGATAGGTTACTTACTCATTATGACAGTCGTGCTTTGCTTGCTACTTAAGTTCAGGAAAAATGTGACCACTTAAAATACTTTTTTGGAAACTAAAAGTACTCTGTTACGTAAAATGAAGCAGAGGACGCATAATTATCCGAGTGACAAGGCACTTGAGTTTATTTTAGAAAGAAAGAACTACAGGAATGTCCTGAATCAATATTAATCCTAATAGAAAACATTATAGAGCGCTTAATAAACGTGTAAAGGATCAGTTGGCTCCTGATAATAATCTTTGGCTGACAGAGCCGCAGAAGCAGTTGGACAGCACAGAGCTCTAGCAGGCAATTCTGCGAAACAAATAACTTGTAAAGTAATTACAAAGGCCTAAAGGTAAAATTTTACACTGCACCGACGAAACTATCTATTCTCCTACCGAAATTTCAAATGTGTCATCAATAATTATTATTTACCACAGTGATAAGAAATTCAGCTACAGATTGTATGACTTCCTCAGAATAAAAACTATAACGTGTGAATATAAATTAAAAGTTAAATTACTAGAAGAATACAGCGGTTAAATAAGGATTACAAACGATATCGCGAAAACACGGACGTGACGTCATCAGTGGAATGTCTAGTGTTGCCACTATAATTTTTATAATATATTTCAGAAACTAAGTGTATAAATCCAAAAGAATTTCTAATCATAAAATATTAACTGGTAGTTATTTCGTTTTTTAATTTTGGTAAATATTTTTATAATAATCGGAAACATTTAAATAAAATCTTAATAAGTAAATTATTTTGAATGTTATTAAAATAAATTAAATTACCTTTAACATATCTTACACCAATGGAAGGAATTGCTTGTTTAGGGATATTTATTTTCGCTCTTTTTGTTGAAGGCTATCCAGACAGGCGGTAATGGGTCAAACAGATGTGAAAGCCTGTACATAAAAAAAACTGCCGTTTGATCATTTACGATATAGAAATATTTGTACGCATACTGTAACGACAAATACCAAAATGAACAAATCAAAAATTAAGCAAAGATTTTTTTTTCCTCGGACAACTATTAGTTCTACTGACCGATAAGCTTGGAAAGGCCGCCATCCGTTGGATGGGATCTTAGGCGTGTCGTCGTGTGCGGGAAAGCCATACCCTGTGTACGTTAAAGAACACGATGGATGGCCTTGACGGGAGGCTACGATCTGTCTCACAACAGCTGTTCCAGTGGGTCCCCTCCCCCAACCTTCTCTGAGCCTTCGGGGTCCATGTGACCTGGCCATTTAGCCCATGGTGTGTAAGAAAGTGCCGCTCAGAGGTAAAATAACTCAACGTTAAAGAACACGCTAGATGGTCTTGACGGGAGGCTATCATCTGTCTCACAACAGCTGTTTAGCCTCCCGCAAATTTCTCTGAGCCTTCGGGGTTCGTGTGACCTGGCCATTTAGCCCATGGTGTGTAAGAAAGTGCCGCTCAGAGGTAAAACAACTGAACGTTAAAGAACACGCTGGATGGTCTTGACGGGAGGCTACCATCTGTCTGACAACAGCTGTTCCAGTAGGTCCCCTCCTCCAACCTTCTCAGCCTTCGGGGTCCATGTGGCATGGCCATTTAGCCCATGGTTTGCGAAAAAGTACCATACCCTGTTTACGTTAAAGAACACGCTGGGTGGCCTTGACGGGAGGCTATCATCTGTCTCACAACAGCTGTTTAGCCCCGCCCAAATTTCTCTGAGCCTTCGGGGTGCATGTGACCTGGCCGTTTAGCCCATGGTGTGTAAGAATGTGCCGCTCAGAGGTAAAACAACTCAACGTTAAAGAACACGCTGGATGGTCTTGACGGGAGGCTGCCATCTGTCTCACAACAGCAGTTTCAGTGGGTCTCCTCCCCTAACCTCTGATCCTTCGGGTCCATGTGACCTGGTCATTTAGCCGATGGTGTGACAAAAAGTGCCGGTCAGAGGTAAAACAACCCAACTCGGGGAGGAAAGACAATAAACATCACCAAAGCGTGGGTCTGCTTCTCAGCAGACACGCTAGTGATGCTCTTCTGGGATAAGAGTGCATTAATGAAAGGTTGTTTAGAGCAAAATTACAGACAAGCGTTAAGGACTTCAATCTTATCTACTGTTATGCCCCCACTGAGAATGCCGTTGAGGATGAGAAAAAAGGTGTTTACAGACTCCACACTGTCTCCCACACACAGATTCTCATACCAGCTTCCATTTCAAAGGAAATTCGTAACTCTTTGCTGTCCGAACATGTAGTAACTAGTAGATTTATTCTATTTTGACGGGAAAGAAAACGAAGGTTGTTAGTTTTAAGGACAGGACCGTTACCTACTTAACGAGTTTTCATGTGACATGGAACTTGTTCCAATCGGGCCGCAAATTTCTAACATTTAACATAAAGTGGGCCGCATGTAGAATGAGAAATAAACTTTTTTTTTTTTTGGGGGGGGGGGGGGCTTTTATTTCCTGCATAGGTGAACCATGAGTTAACTGATAGTTTTTGATATTAACTATTATGGAAATACTTAAGGAAAGTTTTCAGCGTAAGAAGTAAATTAATTTTTTTTTCAAATTAAAAACGACCGGTTTGGTTTTAAAGAAAATAAATATATAAACAATTTTAATATTTATTTTTAAAACTTGACCGTCAGTGTAATATATTATGCAAAATCTGTTGGCAACACCATGAAACAGTGCTGCTGACGTCATCTCGGTGTTTTTGCTAGTTTATCATTAACCCGTATTCACAGGCCGCGCTAACTTTCTCGGTAACCTATCAGAAACAGAATTGGGTGCATTGAATTAGATTATTCCTATTGTTTATTAAGAAGGATTTATTTATTTTTTTAAAGTTGAGTGCTTAGCGCGCTTGGCTCCTGATCTAAGAGACCTGGGTTCGAGTCCCGGGTACGGCATGGTTGTTTTTTGTCGTTTTTCTGCTGATGGCGTGCCATCCTCTCAGACCTTCTACTCTGGTATATAAACTGACAGGCTCCTGTGAGACTTCTGTGGTAAGCAGCTGCTTGAGGGGATATTTATTTATTTATTATTAAAAGTTGAGAAACATCCTGAAACAAATTTTAGAGAATATAATAGCAGGAATTAGATTCAAGGAATTAAATTAATTAACCTTATTCGTGACGGAAATGCACATTACGAAACAAAAGGCGTATCCGGTTTAACGATTCGAAAAGCATTGTTGTGTCGTCGATTATTTAGCATAAGGTTTGTTTTCTTCCTTTCTCTTTAATCGTGAAACTCACAATGTAACATTTACTAGTGAATATAAAACTTATGTTTTCAACTGAAATAGATTTCATTGGTTGTTTAGATATGGTTATTTGTGTTATTAAGATCTTTCCGGGAGTCTTCGAAACGACACTTAGGAGTCATTTCTGCAGATAAGTTTAGTCTGTAGTCATTCTGCAAATAAGTCATCTGTCTCCCAACAGCTGTTCCAGTGAGGCCCCTCCCCCAACCTTCTCTGAGCCTTCGGGGTCCTCGTGACCTGGCCGTTTAGCCCATTGTCTACAAAAAAAATGCCGATCACATGTAAAACTACCAACTCTGAGCGCTATATGATATCATATGCATTTTATTCTATGTATTTCCAGTCAGATATTCAAATTGATTCTGTTTACATTTAAAAGCATCCAGCTTACAAAGAGGTTTATTCGTATGCATCACAGCGTATTCCTGCTATTATATTCTCTAAAAATTGTTTCAGGATGTTTCTCAACATTTAATAATAAATAAATAAATACCCCCTCAAGCACCTGCTTACCACAGAGGTGTGACAGGAGCCTGTCAGTTTATATGCCACAGTAGAAGGTCTGAGAGGATGGCATGCCCTCAGCAGAAAAACGACACAAAACAGCCATGCCGTACCCGGGACTCGAACCCAGGTCTCTTAGATCAGTAGCCAAGCGCGCTAACCACTCAAATTAAAAAAATAAATAAATCCTTCTTAATAAACAAGAGGAATAATCTAATTCAATGCAAGCAATTCCCGAGAAAACCGTGTAAAAAAATAAACCTTTAAAAAAAAATGCAGTGCATATGAAAAAATAGATATGAAAATCTTTTAAGTATTGATTTGATTTTTATTAATTTAAACACATTTTTAAATATATAAATGTTACTTATCTCGTATAAAAGTGTAAGTTAAAATAGAGTGGCAGAATGAGAAATAAGTGAACTCCTAAAATTAGTGCTGGCTGTGAATACGGGTTTAATAATAAAGTAGCAAAAACACCGAGATGACGTCAGGAGTACTGTTTCGTTGTGTTGCCAGTAGATTTTGCATAATATATTACAGGCTCGTTGAAGTTTTAAAAATGCTTTTCTTAATCGTAACAATGTTCCTATTTAAGGTATATTTTTATATTATGTTTCGATCATCTGTGATACGTAAGATGCATTTTTATTTTTCTACCTACAGAGAAGAAAAATGGTTATATAAAGTTTCGGAGAAGTATAGAAGAAACATTGTGAAGCCGTAGTAAAAGATGGAAGTTGCATACTTTGAGTTTCGCAATGCAAGCTTTTTTGAGTTGTTCCACTGGATTTTTTTTTCTCACCCTCGTACGATACACGGAGGAAGTAACCATTCTTTTGATTTATATATTTTGGGTGAGTTTTTAGTGATGTACAGCGATGTGGAAGGGCTTTACATAGGCAGCAACCATTTATACGTTTACGTTGAACCGTTAAAGCTTTGAAAATTCCCGTTTTTTAAAAGTCATTTTCGGTAAAAAATTTGGTTTTTGCGAGTAATCTCAAGATTAATATTATTCTTTTGGCCCAGAAATGAAAATTAACATTTATGTGCACGTCGTGGTGTAATAAGATAGAAAAATAGGAATGGATTGGCATCGCACCTTAACCCTTTTACCGTACGTTTGCAGTGTTTAAAAATTACGTTTATGGTGAATAAATATTTCATTCTAGAGTGAATGGTAGGGTATTTATTGAGAGATGAAATAAACAGTTGCCATTATATTTCTATAAATAGGAATTGACTACGAAATATTTGTGTTGACACGAAATAGGGTTCCCATTAATTGTAGCCATGGAAATATCCCTTTTTTGAACTACGTTATTTGCGTTTTTAGAGTTAAGAACGATAAGATAATTTTACAAATGCTAAGATGGAAAATAATTATCCGGTGCAATACACTAATTATTAAGAGTAAAACTGAAATCGGAACGTGATTTGAAGTTTCATGTCAACTTTGCGTTTGATATTATTTTTTTTAGTGTGTTAAATATTCCAGCGTTCGTCATTTATATATTACGGCAACCAACGTTTTTATATTCGATATTACACGTAGGTCGTACAGATGTGAGAGATATCTAATGCAAATGATATCGAATAAGATATTTGGCTACTAAGGTATTATGCCAATGTTGTCACCTTTTATTTCGTCCATCAGACAGGTATTGTGAGTGACCTCAAGAAAAAATACGTTTTGGAACATGTATTGAACTGAATATATAACTATATTGTGATTTCACAATATAGTTTTGTTGTATTGTTTTCACGAGACACTGAAAATGATTTTCGTCTTCACATTATAGAAATTGTGCTGGAAAGTAACCGAAACCGCGTTGCTGACGTCATCTCTGTTATATTCATTATATTGTAATAATATGATGTTTTCTCATTATATTATTAAGGCGCACACGTATTTCAGTTGGCTTACTTATGGCAATACGTAACTCTTACATGGTATACGTGGGATATTTTATCCTTTAACGAGTCTAGGCAGGGAAAGTTTTCGTTATTGGATTATCTTGGTTATTTGATAGCGATCCCCACTGCTACGTTATGTTCGCTAATATTCGTTCGTATAATATTTACTAATTGGCTTCGATCAGGTACGAGAAATGGTGAGAAAGGAAGCTTAAAGAGAGAAAACTTTGTTGCGGATATGGAGAGGTGTCGCTTTCTTCGAAGTCGGAAAACAATTAAATCAACAATGTTACTTTCAGACGTCAGCAAAGAATTATTACGAATACTTTCATACAGTATACAGTTAATGAAATCTGTTGAAGTCAAACGTACGTTTTTCACGTTTTCTTCTAGGGAATCGAAGATTAGTTGTGCTTAGAAAAATAAGCCGTCTTTTAAGTCACGGAGGTAGGAAGAGGATATTTTAATGATACCGTATATGTGGTTCGAACACTTGTCTTGATTTAAGGGACCTGGGTTCGAGACCCGGGTAAAGGCATGTCTGTTTGTGTCGTTTTTCTGCTGAGGGCCTGCCATCCTCTCAGACCTTCAACTATGGGATATAAACTGACAGGCTCCTGTCAGACCTCTGTGGCAAGCAGCTGCTTGAGGGGATATGTTTTTTATTATATGTACAGTGACCGTACGTCCTTTATTTAAGAGGACAGTCCTTTATTTCACTATCTGTCCTCTAGATTTTTTTTTCTTCTAAAATTGCGATTTTTCCTCTTTTGTTTTCGTGAATTAAAATAGTAAACTGAATATTGGCGCGCAGTAGATGGGTTGAAATTTTTAAATATTTCACCGATAAACAGGAATCTTTTAAAAACATTTTTTTAACTATTATCAACAGAAATTTTTCCTTTAAGTTTTAAAAGTTTCCTGATAATTAAGAAATAACTGCAACTTTTTAAAATTGGAAGTAATTATGAAATGTGTAGCTTTTTTTTTTTTGGTATATCACTGTAAAAATTGTTATTAAAAATAATATGTTACTACAGTGTTCGAATTTTTTGCTTTAATAAAATTAAGAATTAAAGTTTTTAATTTGGTATAAAACATGAGCTATTTCTGTTGATTAGTCATGTATTAAAAATATTCCAAATGCGACTTATTTATTGGACTGCAAAAAACCTGGACTTTTACTCAAATTATAGTATGGAGAAAAAAAATTAAAAAATGGTAGAAATGTTTTCTTTAAACAAGAATTTTTTTTTTTTATTTAGAAATCATTTCTATTAGTTCTTTTTTTTTTTATAAATTTTTATTTGTGTTGCAAGATGCATTTTTTTTACTACATGACTAAAAAAGTCCTATTAAAATGAAAGATATGGTCTTTTTTGTAAAATGTTTTATTTTGAAAAAATCCGGATTTAAATGTTGATTAATTTGGCATATAACATGCCATAATTCCTTTCACTAATTATTTGGGAAAAAAGTTCTAAAGTTAAATTTGGCCTCTGGATGTAAACCAGTTTTTCAGGCTAGACACTTGAAAGGGTTAAGAAAAGTTCATTCTTGTGAAAAATATCTAAATTATGATTGCTTAAAATGCTATTATAGGCTTATATTTTATAATAAATGCAAACTGCTGTTTTTTTCATTATGAAACAATTTGTGATTTGTCCTTTATTTTCTCCGAAAAAATATGGTGAAGCAGGGAAGTAACGCGGCTCGCAGAAACAACAGACGGGCAGCCGGGCCCGTGTTGTTCTCTCGAGGGTGGGAATGGAGGCTTAAAAAATATGTCGCTCTCTGTGTCGGGTAAAGTCGACTAACCGTTCAGGAGAACATACTGATTTAACGCACACGCTAAGAACTTTACCGCGACTTCGCCTACGCACTTTTGGATTCTTACGCGCGAATTATCGTCTATGAATTTCTGATTATTAAAATTATTAATAATTTAAGAGGAATACGTGTATATGGTATACTTTAACGTGTATAGGGTATGGCTGTCCTGCACACAGACCAAAGGCTTAAAGTGCCATCTGACGGACGGCGGTTTTCCAAGCCCATCGGTGTCCTCTACTGACAGTGGGGAATTCTGCCGAGATAAATCTGAACCAGCAGGGTCTCAAACCTGGGAACTAAAGATTACGAGCTTGGCGCGTTACCGACTGAGCCCCTCCCCCCCTCTCTGTGTTTTGAGTTCCTATTTGTAATGCTATGAAACAGATATCATCTCCGCGATGAATTAATTTCTCGAATTGGATGTCTCCACGGTGTCAGATTGTGAATAAAACCAGTAAAGTTTGATAATTAAAATTAATCAATCGCAGTTATTTAAGCTGAAACGTTATAGTGGAATGGTATGTAATTTCCGGCTTTGATATTAAATTGCATTCGTATATTTTAAATATTAACGTTTCTGAAATATTATAATATTACTATTAAACGTTGCTAACTGTAGTTCGATTCTTGTGTAGGTAAAATTTACGTGGTCTGTGAACTTTATTCTAAATATACGTAATAAAATATATTATGGAAAAGAAGAAATGAATTGAGAGTAAAATTTGACACTGAAGTCAAAGCGAATACATGGTTGCTATCGTAACTAAGGGCGACAGGTGCGAAGCTATCTACCTGCACGTGCGATTGTAAAATATTTGACCAATCGTAGAAGAGGTACACGAACAACCGTTGGGAAAGGCGGGAAGAAGCAAATATTTCATTAGAAACCAAATTAACGCCACCTAGAGGAATTTATTTCATTTAGCAATAATTGTCTACGTGTGAATTTAATTAAGTACGTAAGTAGTATTAATGCATTAATGTTTCAAAACTTTAATCAACACTATTTGAATATTAGCACATATAGTATGTTGGAATATAAATTTAGGGCACTTTTTTGGGTGAGGGGAAATGTGAATTTTTTTTTTTTAGAGTTCAACTTATTTGAAGTATTAGTAAGAAGAATTAAAATAGTATATGATAGAGTAGAAATCCTGTTTCCCGGCGAAAAGGGTTAATAGGCACAACACGAATGACCCTTGTTTTAAGCGATAAATAATAAATAGTTTGGCGGTTATTAATATAAAGAAATTTTAAATATGAACTGATGCATCTGGTTGTCATAGAGGCTGTTATGCTATACGCCGTAATTGAAGGCGTCATGTCGGTATAAAAGCAACCGAAACATCCGATCTTTAGAAGTGGTTGCAACACTGGTCCCTTGGTTCTGCAGCTAAGCACGCTAACCACTGGGCAACGGATATTGTAATAAGCATATTTTTCTAATCTTTACGTGTTTTTAATGAATATTCGTTATTTTTATGAAGCGTTATATATGGAAAAGGGGTAGGTTCGAAGGAATGATTTGAAGTAATTTAAGGTTCTGCCGTGTGTAGATATATTTCACTGATTACACCATTTCACTCAAGTAATAACCTTATTCTGTTCACTAAACAGTAAAGCGTTAGATTTAACGGTTGACTTTGCAGTGATTTCTGTGGGATAAATTGTTGAATGGATAACTGAAATATTACCGCAAAACTATTAAGAAAATATAGATGTGATACATATTTCTTTTCCGTTAATCTTACTGACTTAAGAGAACAACTTAGATAAGTTCCACACTTTGAAACGAGTATCTTTGTTATCTGCTTGCAACTTAATAATAAGCGTTGAAATGAATTGTACGCTTTTTGCTAGTAGCGGTGAGTTTGTTCTTTAAGGGTTGGGTTGTTTTACTACCTCTGAGCGGCATTTTTTTGCACACCATGGGCTAAATGGTCAGGTCACATGGACCCCGAAGGCTCAGAAAAGGTTGGGGGAGGGGACCCACTGGAACAGGTGTTGGGAGACAGATGGTAGCCTCCCGTCAAGGCCATCCAGCGTGTTCTTTAACGTGCACACGGGACCACGGCTTAACGTCCCGTCAGACGGACGGCGGCCTTTCCAAGCCCATTGGTGTTCCCTACTGACCGTGGGCAGGGCGTGGAATTTTGCGGAGATAAATCTCAACGCTGACCCAGCTGGGACTCTAACCTGGGAACTACAGATTACGAGCCTGGCGCGCTACCGACTGAGCCACCCCCGCCCATTTGTAAGGGTAATCAGCAATTGAGTACGTTAGAGATTCGTGCAAAAGCTATGTGACGCGTGTTTCTTATTACATGGCTTAACCCTTTCAGGACCATAAGGTTTCTAAGAGTAAATATTAGTATGTAACTGTTTATTTTAGTTTGTTTAGACGTAAAATAAATAAAAATCATAAGAAAAATACATTACTATGTGTAGGTTTATTGAAATTTTATGGGAAATATTTTTCCAATGGACTATAAAGGTAACACAAATTATAGTTAGGCTTATTATGCAATGTGTTTTATTTATTGGTTTATTAGAACAAAATGTTAACTAAAATAATACAAAATTATGAAATAAAATTACTATACAAAATGATGTGCTAATTATGATGTTCTGCGAAGGAATTTCTTTTGGTAGTGAGGCAACGATGGACATTGCAGATAGTACATATATTATGCGTCCTGACAGTTCTGTTTTTGTTTTCTAAACGTTCCCGTTTACATAATTGCGTTCGGCATACGTTCTATTTTGACATTCTGTATAAAAAATGCAGATAAGGTTATAATAAAATGCGACAATCACCAATTTTAAAATGGGAAAAATGTTTCCCTTAGTCGTGAAAGGGTTAACGTCGTATGCGACGGAGGGACGTCTTGCATAATCGCTTGGCGTTTGAATTTCTGAGGAATACTAAACACTGTACTGTTTACGATAGGGGGGAACTCGAAGAATTTGATAGAACGCTGTTTACCTGAGATGAATGTTTCGTGTAGAAACATTTTTTTTTTTAATCCAAAACAAAACTTTTTAGTATGGGTGAAGTAAAGTTTTCCTGTTTGGTAAACGGTCTTTTTGTTTTGGCTTCTTTGCGTTTGTTTAGCAGTGTACGTATTACGGCTAGTTGCGGGGTGGCTTAGTTAGTACCGCGCAAGCGCAAGGCTCGTATCAGCTTTCATTCGCACCCGAACCAGTGTTGATATTTATCAATCTAGAAACTCCTCGCACCACTACTGTTGGTGTGAAACACCGATGGGCTTATAAAGTATCTGGTCTGTGATAAAACAATTAGAGCATGTTGAAGAACATCCTGGATTGTCTTGTGTGTAGGTTACAGGACGGCTGTTGCATTTACTTTTCACCTCTATCCTTATATGAACCTTCGGTGTCGTCGTGACTGCCATTTAGCTCATTGTGTGCATGAAAATGGCGGTCATAGGTAAAAGAACCGAATGGAACAACGTAGCATGGTAAAATGTACGTAATTTTGTAATAACACCAACTGAAATTAGCATAAGTTACCATGTTAATGTGGAGTAGGATGTAGTACGAAAAAAGGTGATATTTTTTAAACTATTTGAAAGTAGAGCTGGATGGAAGTAGTCTAATATGACACGAACATGTCGAAAAATTTACTTTATCGACATCCTCGTCATATTGTCATGGTAACCATTTATTAATTATTTATCCATTTATTAATTATTTATTTTGAACATGAAGAAGAGTAATGGCAACGTTATTTTATATCAACTTAGTGACGTAATAGTTTGTTTAGGTGTTGAAAAGAAAGTTGCCATTTTGGATGTAGTTTTAACTATTAATTGTGTTAATTGAAATTCTTTTCGGGTTTAAAGTAACTGGTTGGAACACATCGGTTCGTAAATAGTTTCGCTTATGTAATTCAGAGTTAAGGTAATGCCGGAAGATTTAAATATAGTTCTACTTTTAGAGAAATATGTTTCTGTTTGACGGTAATTGGTGTAAAAATGACGATTACTTTTTATAAATAAATTTTTAAATGTGGATATGCCTGACGTGTAGCTTAGGTTGCATTTGTTTAGTTTTTGTGATTAAACAGCCTTTGTTTTTATTTTTTTTAATCCTCCATATTTAAAAGGACACCATACAGATAATTGGTATATTAAATATTGTTTATTTTCTCCTTAGTAATTCGTATTGTTTCCCATCAATGCTGTAAAACCCTTTGCGCTACACTATAAATAAAATAAATAAATACCCCCTCAAGCAGCTGCTTGCCACAGAGGTCTGACAGGAGCCTGTCAGTTTATATGCCATAGTAAGAGATCTGAGAGGATGGCAGGACCTCAGCAGAAAAACGACACACACATCCATGCCAAATCCGGGGCTCGAACCCAGGTCCCTTAGATCAGTAGCCAAGCGTGCTAACCACTCGGCCACGGGACGGCTGCGCTACACTACAGATGATTAAAACAGTTTTCTTGTAAGAACTTGCTTTAAATATAAATTGGTTTACTACTACCCCCTTCCTTACTGAAAACATTTGATTGTTTTTTATGTATTCTGTTACTAGGCCCTGGAATAACCTGTTGCTGAGAAACAGTAAAACTGTTCCTAATACCGGAATTAGTTTCTGTCAATGTAGTATAACTTTTTGTGCTCAGCTTTACAGCTGTTTGAAAAAGTTCAATGAAAGAAACTTTAAATATAAATAAGTTGACTAGTCCCCTTCCTTACTGCTATTAGGTGGTGGTGTATGATATATTCCTTCATCTGGCCTGGATTAACCTGTTGCTGAAGTAGAGTAGAACTGTTTCTAATACTGTAATTAATTTTTGCCAATGAAGTATAACCTTTTGTGTTCAGCTTTACTGTGGTTTCGAACATTCTGAACATCTGTCTCGTAACAACTGGTCCCCTCACCCAACCTTTTCTGAGACTTCTGGGTCCTTGTGACCTGGTCATTTAGTCCATAGTGTGCAAAAAAAAACTGCTGTTCAGAGGTAAAATAACCCAACCTAGAATGCTGTTTCTAGTGACTTTCTGCTAACACAGTTGTATAAGATCTGTAATATTAAAATGGTGTGAAAATTTTATTGCAGTTTTTAATAAGTGCTATGACAGTGATCACTTGAAATCCAAAGTGAATGCACAGTATTCCCTGTTAAGAAACAATAATTAATAGATTCTGAAAAAAATTCATCACCGCCACGGCGTGGTGCAATGGTAGTGCGCTCTGGCATGAATCTGGAGAGATGCGGGTTCGATTCCCGCCGTGGCGGCGATGAATTTTTTTCAGAATCTATTAACAGTGATCACAATTAATTTTGCTAACATTTCATCAATTGTATTGTGTGCAATGTCATAAACATTGATAACTGTTTGTTTCCTAGTTGTAAAATCTAGTATTTTAACCTGTTACAATAATAAGAGAACTGTGCTTGTGTGTGCAGCATTGAATGAACAACTGAAATTTTTTTTTATGATGTAGGTTACATTGGCAGGCTTCAGTGGCAGTGTGGTTCTTGCAGAGGAGAGTGATATATCCTGTGTGTGCGTGCGTGCTAAATGACACACCAAGTGCCACATAGGCAACTGTTCTGTTCACATAGCTGTGATACTCAAAAGTGATGCTGTAATTACTCAGTGCACTAATGGAGGTACCTTTCATCTTAATTTAGATATCACGTAAGGACTGTGATAAATCTGAAGTTGCATAACTACCAAATTTAATCTTATCAATATAGGGATGTTTATAAAAGAAGGTTAGGAATGTTAAGAAGTATTGAAAATTGTAGTTTTTAATAACCTAGTAAAATTTTTTTTGTCCATTTTGAAATTCTTTAATTTTATCACCACGAATAATTACCATACATAAAAATCTAATCATGTTCGCTAGCCACTGAACACTAGTAGAGTATCTTAAGTCAAAGATGCTGCCACGAAGAAAGGCATGAGAAATGTGTTGCTCTTGGAATATCTGCTCTTTGAATATCTTGTTGAGCAGATAAACTTGTAATGTTGATTTTGTGTTGGCCGATTGATTTTAGGAAGTTTTAATGATTCTTTTAAATATTTATAATTGGCCGCTATTGGATGGTTGACATTTATACATGTATACTGGTATATGCAACATAAAATGACTAAAACTAATCGTGTATAGCATAAATCTAACATTTAAGTACTGATGGACAACCAACATCATTATGGAAACAGCATAATGGTAGAGTCATCAGTAGCCTGAGGCAAGGCATGCTATTGGATTCAAGACGTACATTGTGATGTCAACATAATATTTGTTCAAGCTTAATGTTTTCTGTGTCATTCATACTGATGAGAAATTACAAATTTGGACTGGTCGCATTGTTCACGTAAACGGACATATATCATAGATATACGTTGCAATGTGGGCAATAATTTTAGCCTCTTATCAAGCTGTTCATTTACTTTAAGACATAGATCTCTGGAGGTATAGCGATCTAGAATACTATTTTTAATAGTTATTGGAGATTGTTGCAGTTCATGTATGCAGATTGTTCTTTGACTTAGGATACTCTACTGGTTTTCAGTGGCTAGCGAATATGATAAGATTTTTATGTACAGTAATTATTTGTGGTGATTAAATTGAATATATCTTACTGTGAATAGTATTAATTATATTGAAATTCTTAATTATGGTGGTATTAAATAGTAATATTTGATCATATAAAAAAAAATTACCATTCTTTTTTCAGTAGAGTAATAGTTTGAATACATGAAAAGCCAATAATCTGTGCAACAGTTTTTCTTTGAAATTGGTAGATATTTTAAAAAATGAATGATGGCTAGGTTATAACTATAACTATGTGTATGGAAGGACAGCTATGCACCAATCCCGTGTGATGATGCATAGAACTGGCCAAGCCTAGCACCTAATGTCCGACCCTGCCTTCTCCTGGTGTAGACCGTTAGTACCTTTCAAAAGAGATACTCTCTTGTGGAAGTGGAAGGAAGGGGAGGGCTGCCAGATTAGTGTGGCCTACTGATCTGGACAACTATGGCTACTTTTCTTTTTTTTTTCTATCCTGCTGACGAGTGGTCAACCACACAGGGTCCTGGTGCTGACCATATAAACCAACCTGAATTGAATTATGTCTGTCAGGTTGATTATAGATTCTCATTTTGCTGCACTGGTGGGCTACTGTGGAGGGAAAATCTTCCGCTGTATATCCCACTGAAGCATTTTAGTTTACCCTGAGAAAACAGGTAGGTTTTTTTAAAGGCAACTTTATTGGTAAATATTGAAGAATTATTTGTTTTTGCTTGTTAATATTTAGTTGCCTCAGTTATGCAGTTATGAAAATTGATTGTTAATGAAGCGAGGTGTAAATTGCCTTCAATGTTTTTGAGTACACAGTGTACATTTAGACAGTGTGACTGCTAATTTATTAACATAGAAGTGTTGTGAAAAGGTGAAATATTTAAAATGTAAATTTTTAGCATTTTTTTTTGTCAGTAAGTCCTATGACAGTGGGGCGGGGATGGGTCGGTCGGTAGCACGCCAGACTCATAATCTGTAGCTCCCAGCTGGGTCATCAGTGAGATTTATCTCCGCAAAACTCCCCTTCCTGCCCACAGTTGGTAGGTGGCCGCTGTCCGTCAGATGGGACATTAAGCCTTGGCCCTGTGTGCAGGACAGTCATGCCTTATACACCTTAAAGAACATGCTAGATGGCCTTCACAGGAAGCTATCATCCCTCCCAATAGCTGTTTCACTGGGTCTCCTCCCTCAACCATCTCTCAGTCTTCGCGGTCTTTTGACCTGGCCATTTAGCCCATGGTGTGCCAAAAAATGCTGCTCAGAGGTAAAATAACCCAACCCTAAGACAGTACTGCAGTTAATGGTTCATTTTTAACAGTTAACTGTTTTCAATGCACTGTATCGAAACGTTGCATTTTTGCAAAGCTTAGGGTCATTAACTGAAACTGGAGGAAATATTTCCCTCAGTAAACATAAAAATATTGTTTTTATTCATGTAGGTTTCGAAAAATAATTCCTTACATTTGACCATGTGATTACTGTGCAGTATTGGCTAATTTGCCTATGTTAAAACTACTTAAAATCAATGTGAGCAGCCCGTAACCTTGTATGTGATATATTGAGAAAATGTCAAGTGAGTAACAATAAATCCAATAGTAATGATATGAATGACAACACGTGATACAAGCTAATGATAATGTATAAGTTTGATGGCTAAATGTGTGAAATATGTCTGTATTTCATATATAAATATCTTCATTCTATGTTTATAGTTTATTCTATCTTTCTAGAATGAAATTGTATACAATATGTGATAATATTATTCTGTAAAGTTAAACTCCGCACAAAGATAGTTGTTAGATATTGTATGCTTTTAAAGTTTATTAATAAATTATAATTGCACAGATAGTTGTCACCCAAGAGGAATCTAGCTTTGATACTCTATTGTGAGTGCAGAGAACTGTTCGAATTAAGTGGTGTACTTTACTTGACCAAAAGTAAGTTATCAATGCCTGCTTACTTATTAGCAGAGCTGATAAAACAATGAGGAAATTTTTTTTTTTAACTAGGTAGGTTAAAAATACTAAAAAAAAAACATTGAAATCAAGAAAAGGATGAAACATAATGGGTAATGTATTCTAACATGTTATGTGTAGTAACTAGTATACTCTTGGATAATGGGGGGGTTGGTGAATAGTGCACAAGGCTCGTAATCTGTAGTTCCTAGGTTCGAGACCCAATTTGGTCAGCGTTGAGATTATGTCCGCAAAACTCTCCGCCCTGCTCACGGTCGGTAGGGGACACCGATGGGCTTGGAAAGGCTGCTGTCCGTCAGATGGGACGTTAAGCCTTTGCCCCTTGTGCCGGACAGCCATACATGTTAAAGAACACGCTAGATGGCCTTGATGGAAGGCTACCTACCATCTGTGTCTCAAGAGCTGGTTCAGTGGATTCTCTCCCCACAATCTTCTGAGCCTTTGGGCTCCATGTGACCAAGCCATTTAGCCCATGGTGTGCAAAAAAGTGCTGCTGAGAGGTAAAACAACCCAACTGTTGTAAAAATTTATGAAAGTCAGGGTTTGTTTATGGTTTCTTTAAAAGTTAAAATTTTTTTTTTGGTCAGTTGAAGTAGTCCTCTAAATGTGTACTGTGAGATTCTAACTTGTTAGGTATATTAATTTGGTTAACACTATATGTGCACTGAAAATTAATTATTAAACTTGTAAAAGCATTAATTAGGTAAGAACTTATAATTCATAGTTCTTAGGTTTACCTAGAAATTCGAAATATATCAATTATCCATATATAATTGAATTCTGTACAGTTTTTGAAATATAAACGTACATGCCAATTTGGGAAACATCTCGTAGTGTCTTGTTGCTCTATAAACTGTTACGATATTGTTTCTATTGGTGGTGTATTACTTACCAAACTTGTGCAATGTTTTATTTGTTTGTTATACAGTGTGTTACAGATTTTTTTTTTTTTTTTTTCAATGTATTAATTGTACACTGTGATTTTATTATATTCAAATAGTTTAATTTATTTCTTTGGTTTCAGTTGAATAAGTGTTATGTCATTGCATGAGCAATATTGTAGTGTACTTTTAAGTGTTTGAGCACTCTGTATAAGTCGGTGTACACTGCGAAACTCCAAAAGTTATAATTTTAGGTTATTTTGGTATAATGCTTTAGGAAAGGTTGTGTACACTAAAGTGTTGATGTCATTGAATAATTTTCATGATTTCTGTATTAGTGTGGTGCATTAAAAATATATGCCATATGAAGTTGTATATAAATATGAATATTTAGTTACAGTTAATTATAATATATATATAATTTTTTTGGGGGGGAAGGAAATAGTTATTTTAGTTTTTTTTGTAGTGATATTAAGTTTAGATGCAAGTTAATGGATATAGAGGTATCTGTTTTGTTAATGCTGTATTGCTGAAGAAGTTAATAGCCTACAATTAACATCACATGCTGTTGAACCAAAAGGTTTGTATATTAGTGAGAAGAAAATGTGAAGTGATGGAGATCTAAAGAAATGGTAAGTCAAAATAAGTTCTACACAGCTAACATATTTTTAGGTAACTTGTAAAGTTGAATGAAAGTGGGTTTCAAATAAAGCTATTTTACAATATATTTGTTAGTGTTGCAATTGATATTAAAGTTAATTTATCATTATCATAGGCCTAGTCGCCCATGCGCCATAAAACCCAAAACAACCAACATCATTATCATGTGTTGCTTTTTAGTATTATAATATTAAATATCTTTTTAATAAAAAAATTTTGTGTGTGGTATTGCAGTTACTGGAGCTGTATTTAAAATTTTTACACAGAGTGTAATTGTAGAAATGAAAACTACAGGGAAATTATTATGAAAATTACTCATAGGGAAAAGTTAAAAAATCATAGTTATTAAGATGTCCTTATAATTTTTTTATTTAAATATCTTAACTTATTGTACCAACCTGCTGAAATATTAAAGAATTTCCAAATTGTGTCAATGGGGATAGTCACCTTTAAGTTCCTGAAAGGTGCTTTTTATGAAATCAGTGTATTTTAAAATATTGAGGTCTGTTTTCAACATTTTTAAAGACAATGAAATAATAAATAGGCAAATTATTAATTAAACTATATATGCAATGTTTTCAAATAGTAATTAATGTTTAAATTTCTTTCGCCGAGTGGTTAGCGCGGTTGGCTACTGATCTAAGGGACCTGGGTCCGAGCCCTGGGTAAGGCATGGCTGTTTGTGTTGTTTTTCTGCTGAGGGCCTGCCATCTTCTCAGATCTTTTACTATGGCATATAAACTGATAGGCTGCTATCAGACCTCTGTGACAAGCAGCTGCTTGCCCCAGAGGTCTGACATGAGCCTGTCAGTTTATATGCCATAGTAGAAGGTCTGAGAGAATGGTAGGATCTTGGCAGAAAAAGAAGACAAACATCGATGCTTTACTCGGGACTCTAACCCAGATCCCTTAGATCAGTAGCGAAGCGTGGTAAGCACTCGGCCACGGGAAGGCTTTTCTTACAGAGTCTTACTGTTATTCATTATTTTAGTCTTGGATTATATTGTTGGAAAAAGAAAAATTGGCTTAGTAACCATTTTTTTTTTATCTTCCAAATGATAGGATTTACATATGCTGAAAGTAGAAGTGTCATGTTTCTCTTGGCAGCAGTATTTTAAAATAGTTTGTTAGTAATTGAGCATGGGCGATTTCCATGAATATTGGAGAGTAAAAAAAAGTTAGTGTTATTTCGCAGTACCTTTGTGGATAAACTGATGTGAAATTTACAGTTAGAAGTGGGTAATGAGTTTTGCAGAAACCTCACTGCACAGGGCGTCAGACATTGGCATAATGTGTAATTTTGGTGTGTTATGAAGGCTTAGTTTTTGTGAATTATTGTACTTATAATGTAGTGGTCCATGGCCATGAACTGTTAGATAGTAACCTTTTTTTTATATTATAGCATGAAAATATGCTAGAGTTTCAATTGGAATTAATTGCTACCAATTTTGAAAAAAATATATAACTTCAAAACTGAAAACAAATTTATTTGTACAATGAAGGAAGGGAATTATGATGTATGTTTGATTGGTTCTCACATACTATTGTGCTCTCTTCGTTCTCTTTTGTTTTCAACGTGTCTACATTTGACTGTATATGATAGGTTGTGAGGGGTGGTTGAGGGAATAGGTGTAGGTAGCTGTTCTTAGTGAAGTGTTGGAGCTCATTAAACAGTAATTGGTTTCTACGAGGCTGAAAGTATAATTGTGTAAATCAATATGGATAGTTAGATGTAAAAATTTAGTTTTTTTCAAGAGTGAGACTCAACCCCATGTTTCCTGAATACATGTCTGGTGTTAGAACATATATTGTGAGAACAAATAAAACAAAATTAAAACCCCTCAAGCAGATGGTTGCTACAGAGGTCTGACAGGAGCCTGTCAGTTTATATGTCATAGTAGAAGGTCTGTGAGGATGGCAGGACAGCAGAAAAACAACAGAAACGTCCATGCCTTATCTGGAGTTCGAACCCAGGGACCTGGGTTCGAGCCCAGGTAAGTTATGGTTGTGTGTGTTGTTTTTCTGTTGAAGTCCTGACATTCAAACAGACCTACTATGGCACATAAATACCTGACATGTATTGAAGTGATGTGGGTTCGTTTCCAACTGGCAGTAAAACTAACTTTTCCAGCTAGGTAGTGATGAATTTAATGTCTGGAAGATATCCCCCTTTGTTGCTCAACTATTAAATGTAATATTTAGATTGTGTGATTTAATTAATCTATGGGTGGGGCTCAGTTTTTTGCGTGGGTCCTCGTAGTTCCCAGTTTCGAGTTCCAGCTGGGTCAGCGTTCAGTTTTATGTCCGCAAATTTTTCTGCCCTGTGTACCGTCAGTAGGGGACACCGATAGGCTTGTAAAGACCTCCGTCCGTGGGATAAGACGTTACGCCATGGCCCCGTGTGCGGGAGAGTCATACATACCCTGTGCACGTTAAAGAAAGCGCTGGATAGCCTTCACGGGAGGCTATCCATCTGTCTCGCAACAGCTGTTCCAGATTGTCCCCTCCCACAACCTTCTCTGAGCCTTCGTGCTGCATGCGATCTGGCCATTTAGCCCACGGTGTGCAAAAAAGTGCCGCTCACAGGTAAAACAACCCAACACACTTTGCCTAACGAGTTGCTTAATGTTTCCGCTTCGACAATTTTCAGATATTGCAATAGTTATGGAAATAAAATGCAGTTTTGCTGCGATATTCCATAGAAAAGTTGGTCAGTAATATGTATTTATACCAGAGGCTTGTGCAAGAATTTACCGAATTGCGAATATGGGTAGCAAGGAAGTTTTCGTAGTGAAAGTCGGCAAGGATAATGTGGATGAAGAAAAGAAGAATGTGTAATGGTTTCAGGCCTGCGACCTAATAAGTAAGTGCTACTTATATATA